>JADKLZ010084329.1:2990138-3005868 GCA_021533235.1 Biomphalaria straminea
ACACACTCTATTGCATCATACCTTCAAACACACTCTATTGCATCATATTTTCAAACACACTCTATTGCATCATACCTTCAAACACACTCTATTGCATCATATTTTCAAACACACTCTATTGCATTATACCTTCAAACACACTTATTGCATCATATTTTCAAACACACTCTATTGCAACCTGTGGATCGCGACCCCCATGGGGAGTCGATTGACCATTTGCCAGGGGTCGCCTAAGACTATTGAAAATGTGGATTATTATTGCCTACTCTTCTATTGCTGTATGCGTGTGTCATGGAAGGAGGTCGCGGCTGCTTGGGGGATTGTAAATAGGTGTCACCGAGCTTAAAAAGTTGAGAACCGTTGCTCTATTGCACCATATTTTCCTGTAATCTCTGTTCCATCACTATCTCAAGCACACTCTGATGTATCCTACTTTCCAGCCACCTCTGCTGCTTCATACTTTAAATCACGCTCTACTCTTCTGACTTAAGAGAGTCTTGCGAACCTTGGGAGCCAGGGAATAAAGTTCCTACTTTCTAGATTGTATTTCATGTGTAAATGCTATAGACCTGTGTTTTATCCTAGCTTGTTCATATTATTAGAGGCTGCAACCAACATTCTCTTGTAATGAATGGTTATTGTTAATTTACTGACGAATACGCCTCCAATTTGCTTGCCTGGAAACACACAAAAAGTAAGCTAATTATCAGATACATTTAAGAAGGTAGGTCTACAAGTCGTCGATTCATGAAGACACAAAATCGATGTGGCCCGGGGCTAGGAACATTCAAATCTTTGACCTAATTTCACACACTCACGATCTCTTTATTTTCTTTATCTTTGAATATTTATTTTAAAAGTCAGTACCGAAAATGTTACATTGCCAATGGGCATAACCTAATCACATAAGACACTGACATATGTTTATGATCTACATACCATTATGGTGTAGTATCAGGCTATTTTAGGACAGTAGAATGTTATCTTCTTCTTCTTCTTCTTCGTTCTCATTGTTATGTTGGAGGGCTCAGATCACTACACCAATATCTGAGATGAACTGCGCAGTGGTTTCTAAGTCAGGGAGCTCTCCATATAGTTTTCTTTCTATTGGGGTGTTTTGCGGCCAGTGTCTTAGACGGGCCTCTTTGTACAGAGCGCAGTCTTGGAGGACATGGTCGGCATTCTCTGATGACACTCCACATGGGCAGATGTCACTGGTTCCAATTTTGAGTATCTCCGGTTTCTATTGTCGCATTCTGTTGTGTCCAGAATGTTATGAATGAAAATATCTTCATTACAGGTATGGTAGTAACAGAATCCATAAAATGATAAATGTCCATATTATAGTCAACTATCAGATCGAATTGTGTTTCGTCATCTGGTCAGCTTCCTATGAGCACGTGACATAACTCTTTGTTCTGCTTAAGCCAGCAATTACTTCCCCTTATTGATTAAACTGGTTTTGTAATTATTTTTTTAAAAAAGATTGTTAATCATGCTGTATTGCTGTTTTTTTTTTATCTGCCCTTCCCCGGGAAAGGCCAAACAGAGAGAGGGAGATAACCTTATCACCACTGAGTGCTGCTAGATTGATCTTTTGTTCGGAGAGACAAGCGAAGCATGTGTCTGACCCCTGGGTGGGGGTAGGGGCGCGGGGACGATTGGTTTGCAGGCGTCCTTCTTCTCATTATATTCGTTACGCGTCCAGAACCGTCCGAACATTCGTCTTTATCGAACCAGAGTCAGCGCCTGAAGATTAGTGCTCTGCAACAAAGTAGTTTTTTTTTTAATCAACTACATAGAAAGCAAAAGGTGGTCTCTAATGGAAGGGTCACGACCTGTGACGTCACGGCATGTGACGTGGCAACGAGCTATTGGTCTAAACTGCGACTAGGCTGTGACGTCACCTAACGGTGTTCAGGCCTTCTACAACGATTGGTCGCACATTAACCAATCGGATTTACCTCCGTTTTTTTTTTCCCTCATAAGAACTGATTGTTATTTTTTTTTTCTTCGTTTAAAGAACTAATTTAACTCTTTCTCTCCGTAATTATTTACCACATTCTGTTGGAATCAACGTTGGTATCGTCAGTTAGGAGAGAAAGAGTTAAAACTAGACGTTGTAAGTACGTGGTTGAACTGTACCTTCGCTTGGATACCAAAGGGGGGGGGGCATTTTTGCAGTAGCTACCTAACATTTGCTTGTTTGATGGTTTATAGACAAAACTATGTCATGTCTGATTATATATAAGTACGAGTTAGTTTTTGTCCCGGCTTACGAAATAAGAACATTGTTCTAACTTTATTTTTTTCCGTGTATTTTATATTAAATTATATTGCGTCGTTTTGTGAGACTGCCGCACTACGGCACCATGGCGTATCATTTACATGTATATGCCCTCAACTTTTTTACTGAATTATCGATCGTTACAATTGGAATCCGGGTCTTTTAATCACTACAGTATCATTAACAAGCATCACTCTACTAGACATCTCCATTAGGATTAAAACTGAGACCGCAATCTGCGATCGATATTCTCTTCCTATTACACCCGTAATTAGACAATTTATTTTCAAATAGCTTTCTCTATCTTTTTATTATTATAACTTTTATATAGCGCTACTTTCATGCTTATAGCATGCTCAGAGCGCTTTGGTCCAATCTCATTTGTGGACCAGTGGGGGGGAGGGGATATCTAGGAGTTGGTTTCCCGTGCTGCCTTTGGGCGCTCAGTAAACACAACTCTGCCCGAGTCGGGTTTCGAACCTCGAGCCCCCTTCTAGGTAGCCAAGCAAGCCAAGCTCAAGCCGCACTTAGCCTCTCGACCACGCTTCCCACTTCTTTCTCTCTCTCTCTCTCTCTTTCTATATATGCATATAACTCTATATGTTACAAACAATGTTTCCTTTTCTCTTGTACTCAATGGTTACTCGTTTAGTACCAGATTTAAAACCACCACCAGAACCCGACGTCAAAAACTACGAGCTATCAGTATCTGTTTCCTGCTTATCCTCAACATCCGTTTCCCTCCCCCCCCTCTCCCCCCCCTCCCCGAATTATCGCTGCGGGAGTACGCTTCAGAACTCTTAAGATCCCCACAGAGGCGTGTGCTTCTCCCTGATGAAACGATTGCAGTATACACTCTTCCTCTAACCCAGTCTCCTTCTAAAAGCTCTTCAGGTTTAAGACCACATGAAATAAGGTTTCCGCAGCTAGCGAAAGTCCGAATCTCGAAATGTAAACTTGATGAGCTACGCCCCTGAAGCTAGACGCAAAGGAATGCAAAAGTTTAGGTAACGACGATTAGAAGAAAACATTTCCTTTAAGTGAGATGTTCTAGTGTCTTGTGAAATGGTCCTATTGTGTTATTAAAGCATGGAATGGGTTGCCTGAGTCAGCCAGGAAAACCAATGACTTGGCAGAATTTAAGTCATTGGTTGACATGTATGACTAGATTGACCTAAGAACACGCTTAGGGGGTAATCATCTTCTTTTTTGAAGTAACGTCCATATAAGATAAGATCAGATAAGATATAAGATAAGATATAATAAGATACGATATGATAAGATAGGAATAATATAATTTATAATAAGATAAGATAGCAATAAGAACGTGACTGTTGAGTAAAAAATGTCTTCAGCTCCTGAACACGTGACCTTCAACTATCCACTTTGTCTGTTGGACATTTGGGGCACCACACAAGATCTGTCAGCCATTTTTCTCCATTCTCCTTTTTTTTTTACTTGGCTAGATTTTTCTTCACTGATAGGCCTGTCCATTCTTTGATGTTGTCTTCCCATTGCTTTCTCTGTCTTTCCCTCTTCTTCTTCCTGGTGCTGTTCCCTGAAGGAAGGTCTTTGCGAGTCCTTATGACCTTGTGATGTGGCCATAGAGTTTGAGTTTATGTTGTTTTTTGTAATTATTTTTTTACAGTGGTTAGAACATGGGTTCTCAGCCTGTGGATCGCGACCCTCTTGGGGGTCGATTGACGATTTGGCAGTTGTCGCATAAGACCATCGAAAATATGGATTGTTATTGTCTACTCTTCCAATTCTGTATGTGTGTGAGGGGGGTCGCGGCAGAATGGGGGATTGTAAAAAGGGGCCTCCGAGCATAAAAGTTGAGAACCTCTGGGTTAGTAGGTCATCGTGGGGTCCAATTGCTGTATCAATCCTGTTTCTTATCTCTTCATTCGTGATGAGTCTTTGTAAGTGACACGCAGGATCTTTCTGTTGAAAAAGTAAAGAGTAAAGTTTCCCCTTTCAGACCTTGTGGTCTATAGGGCAGATGATGTAAAGATCATCTGATTCTGTGGCCTACGGTTAACGAGGGTGTCGTGTGGCCAGCACTACGACCAACCGCCTTTACTTTTCCCAACTAATATCAGGTAGACATTTTAGCTGGATGGACTCAGATACGCCCAAAGATCATCCGTAAATTAGAAATCACAGTCTTCACCATGATTTGAACCCAGTACCCCGGTTCGGAAGCCAAACGTTTTATCGCTCAGCCACCGTGCCTCCTTCTGTTGAAGTTTGACTTACACCCACGATCTCCAGACTCTCTCAACATGTAATGTAAATAGACTATCACTATCTCGTCAAGCGGTAATAAACCTGTTTGAATTCAAGAGAAATGATTGATGCCTGTCAGGCTTTAACATAATTTGTTTAGTCATATATTTCAATTTTATCACATATTGTTATGTGTATATTAAAGTATTAATGATTTTTTTTTTATCTTTGATAGTTGAGATATCAGATTATACACCTGTGTTTGAGAATAGGATCAATGTTAATGTTTAGTATTTAAAATTGCTGGTGCACACCTAAACCGCTGTAAAGTGTCCCCTTCAGACCTGAAGATCTATAGGGCAGATGATGTTAAGGTCATCTGTTTCTTTGGCCAACGGTTAACAAGCAGGGTGTTATGTGGCCAGCACAACGACCAACCGCCTTTACTTTCCCCACATAAAGTCAGGTACCTACTAGAGTTGCTTGACTCAGGGGCGTGCTAAAAATCCCCGAAAAAAAAACGCTGTAGGCGTATTATATTTAATAAAACTTTAATAAGTTGAGTAACTTAATTATGGACTGAACTATATAAAATTCTTTTCTAAATATAGACAAAGCAACTTGTGATTAAATGAAGTAAATGTAGTAGACTTTAGTAGTAATATAAAATGGTCTTCTGAGCAAAGTTGTCTGTCCTAATTAAGACCGCTGACGACAATGCCGTTTATCTTGCATCATTCCCAACCAATCGCTAACCTTTTCCCACCGTCACCATAGAAACACACACAAAACTCCTTAACACATATCATTGTGACGATCAAGGTGTCAATAATGTGACGTTCTGTATATCGTCACATGCCGGGGATGGATATATTTAATGACTTGATATATTCATATAAATGAAGACAGACCGATTTCTGTATATTTTCCACAATCTTTAATAACGTTTAAACTTTCTTGAACAAAATAGTTCCTCAATCTTTATGTTGAATATAAATGAAACTTTACTTATATAAACGACTTCTATTCATATCACTATCATAATATTATTTCACTTAATAGGTTCTACAATCATTTCTTAACTAAGAGAAGATTAAACTAAGGATCATCGCTACATAAAACTACTACTATGCGAGGACTATCGCTCTACAAGTACCGTTACAATGCGAGGACCCGACTAACTCCCTTTCCCTTAATTTATACTTTTTCAATCGTATCTTCCAGAAGCATAGAACATTATCTGATGACTATCTTAGTAACTTTGACCTTCTGGAAGATGACGTGTATAATTTTTTCCCGTAACCTCTTTCTATGATTGGCTATTTACAATTAGCTTGTTACCATCATACACATATCATAAACACACAGCCATACATAAAGTAACAAACTATGATGATTTAAAATATAATAATGAAATTAATAACCTAATGATTCCTTACACAACTTCCTTTTTCCATATTCTAGGAAAAATGTGTACAAAAACTCCTTCTTCTCTAGTACTATTAGAGCAAGGAATGGGTTGCCTGAGTCAGCCGGGAAAACAAGTGACTTTTCAAAATTGAAGTCATCAATTAATATGCATGACTAGATTGACCAAGGGACGTTATCATTTTTATTTTGAAGAAACTTCTGTATTTTATAAGATAAGATAAGATATTTGTATAATGATAATAGTATGAATGATTAATAAATGATTACATCTAGATTTCAGAAAGGCATTGAAATAGAACAACATACATTTGTACATACATTTTTTATTGTTGAAAACTTGTCATTTAAATAGAACAACATACATTTGTAGATACATCTTTTAGTGTTGAAAACTTGTCATTTAAATAGAACATCATACATTTGTACATGCATTTATAATTGTTGAAAACTTGTCATTTAAATAGAACAACATACATCTGTAGATACATCTTTTGATGTGGAAAACTTGTCATTTAAATAGAACAACATACATTTATGAATACATCTTCTAGTGTTGAAAACTTGTCAGCTTGATTTGATAGCGACATTAGACATTTTAATTAAATTTTACGACATCCGCAATGACTTTATGACATCAATTGTTTCCCATAGTTCCTGTAATATACTTTCCTTTTGATTAAACTTGGGTTTTGTATCAGTCAATTATCGAGCAGATAAATCCAGGAGCTAGATTTCAAAAGAGATGCAGGCATTTGTGAGATTAACTTTGGTGGAAAATGTTTCTAATTTCTGAAATACACATGCGCGCACACACACACACACATGAGCGCGTAAACACACACACACACGTACACACACACACACGAGTTCACTGACATCAGAGACCCACACAGAGCAACGATTGTCAATATTTCTCATATCTATGTCTACCAATATGACCCTCGGACCATTTGGTTGTTTTACTATGTACGTCTCTGACCAACGTTGACTTAAAGTATTTGAAAAGACCCGAACAGACTCTATTAAATTGATAATAACTTCATTCAAATCCCTTTTCAGTATTGATTTTTGTCTGTAATTATCTCTGTGGAATCAAAGATTCCATATTGTTTAAGAAAATTCTATAAAAAAAAAAAAAAAAAAAAAGAATTGATTTCTTTGTTTACGTTTTACTCTGCTGACTTTTTTCATTAACTTTTTTTTTGTTTCATTCACGACCTGTTCATTAAAATCTCGTAGAAGATATAATTTTATATTTATTTTTACTCGAATAATTTTAAAATGGATATTCGTTTCAACATATTGTTAAAAAAAAGAACAACAAAACATAAAAGGACTATTTTTTAACAAGACAAAACCTCCTTTATACTGATTAACTAATAAATGTTAGATTAAAATAATACTCCGTCTCTTTCCCCCTCCTTTCTCTAAAAAAAAAGTCCCGTTTAGGCGGATGTATACATCTACTAAAGTTAATATTTCAATGATAGGCCTTTAGATCTAGATTTAGAAAACGATAAGAAGCAATTTTCATGAACAATAATAATTTAATTCTTTGTGTCAAAAAAGTCTTGAATTAGGAAATTCCCGAACGCGAGAGTCCTTTCAAGAACAAGATAGTCCTTTCAAAATGGATGTAGGATCTAGACCTTGATTTATCTTGTAGCCAAATTTACATTGATTTATTTTTGTTTTTAAAATATTAATGGTCAAACTAGAGTTTTTCTCCATGAGCTAAGGTGCTAGTAATTCTTTTCTCAGCGATTTACATCAACTGTCCTATCAAAACCGACTTTGAAACTGAATCTAGACCGACTTCTATAGCCAAATTAAAATTTCATTTAACTTGAATGTAGATGTAATCTATATTATAGTTACGTAAAAAATATAAGCAAGGCTTATAAACTTCAAATTGAGGCATATTGAAAATTATTCTGTTACAGCATAATTGCGGTAATACGACTGGCTATGTCATTTTGGCTCTAGACCTATACATAGTCTACAGCCAAATTTAAATTTATTTACTTTTTACTTTGAAAAATTAGAACGGTCAAACTAGAGTTTCCCTCGTTTGGCCAAGGAGCTTATAATTCTTTCCTCAGAGATACATCAACTGCTACATTTAGACGTAAATCGTTAGTGCCTTTTTTTCCCACCCTCCAGCTTCCACGAAGTTGTCACTTAAAAGAGCTATTGTTAAATAATAATGCATATGCTGAAACAAATAAACATGACACTATTTCTAATACCCGTCTTCTTGGTTGCTTATAAAACTTGTTCATGACTTAAAACGAACTTGTTAATAAGAGTGAGGCGAACCTCTGGTTACAAGGTTTACAGTTTTTATTTTATTTTCAGACTTTGTGGTCTATAGGGCAGATGACGTAAAGGTCATCTTTTTCTGTCGCCAACGGTTAACGAGGATGTCATGTGGCCAGCACAACAACAAACCGTCTTTTACTTTTCCCCAAGTAATTTCAAGTATCTCTTAGAGCTGGGTGGACTCTGGGGCTTCCAAAGATCTGTGGCATTTCGGTCTCGAGAGACGATCTTTTCCGCTTGCAACTTCTTGTGTGACTAAAGAAACCTATCCTTGGTACACAGCTGCGATCGCAGGTTGGGCATATGTAATCACCACGCGCCGTTGCATTTTCACCCTAATTTCTGCTTCTGTTGTGTATGGCAGATGCCAAGGGCGGCCCTAGCAGTGCGCGGGGCCCTGGGCGAGCGTCATGTGCGGGGCCCTTAGCCGTGAAGGTTGACTATAATGACTATATATATATATATCATACCACATTTCGCTAACAGGCTAATCTGTTTCTAGTGTGTCCGCCTTAAAGCTGTGGGCCTTATTTGTGTAACAAAACATAGAACATTACGTTGGTTTACTATTGGCCGTATAAGTGCATCTCAAAAGCTATTGTATTTTAATTGTTCTGCATTAACAGATGCGAATAAAAAAAGAAAACACTCGCCACTTCTAATATTATGTCTCCTCTCTCACTCAGCAAGTTGAAGCCAATAGGATGTTCTATAAGAATAACGTGTTTTAGGAGCTACAGTGGTCCATTCACTTTCACAGACCCGACTTTTGCGGAAGGGATGTATCACGGGTTTTCAAAAAAAAATCTATAAAAGCAAGATTACAAAGACAGTTTGTGTGGAAATACGAACTCAAAATCGCCCCCGATGTGGTCCACCCAGGCAGGTAAAAAGGCAGGTTTCAATATTTTCAGAAAGAACATCAGAATGAAATTCTATCAAAGACAAATGACAGAGTAGAATGGAGAAAGAAGGTTGACAGATCTTGTGTGGTGCCTCACCGGTCCAGCAGATGTATGCATAAGTGAAAGTGAATGTGAAGTTCGATGTCTACTTCTCTAACCGAATTATGAAACGCAATAATAGGAAAAACTACTTATGAATTGTTGTTTTAAATTATTTCCAACTTATATACATACTTAATACATTTTTTATCTTTAAAAAAAAAAGTAAACATTTTTTTTTGTGTAAATGTGGTCGTTAGCAATACAAATGTTAAAAAAAACAAAAAACTTTTTGGCTCATCTGTTTAAAAAAGGGTCATCTCTTATACTAAAGAGCATGAAGTGTTTGTTACTTTTAATAGTGGATAGCTACAAAAGTGATGTGTTTTTCTTAAAGAAACTGCTTGCATAAGTGATTTAAAAAATTCGATTTTTTTGGTTTCAGAATGAAAAAAGAAGCCGTTACATTAGGACTCTGAATGTCTTAAATATTATGATGTCAGATTTTTACTATCTTTTCTAGTTTACAAGATCTAAACGGGACGGACGAACGTACGGACAGACATTCCACACAAAACTAATAGCGTCTTTTCCTTTTATATTAGACCGGTAAAAATATTCCTGCGTTTTTTGTTGTTGTTTTTTTCAACACGTTGACACAGATTTTCCCACGGCCGAACTATGTCTATGCATGCCTATTGGAAAAACTAGCTAAAAGCTGATTTTCCAAAATAGCTATACAAGCACAACAACTGGTGATACTGTTTATATCCGAAAATATTACACGTTTATCAAATCAAATAGCCTACTGCGAAAATCTGAACTTCGCGTGCGGTCTTAGAACGTATCACCAGCGACAGTCGAGAATACACTGTATAATTGTTTAGTTATTTGCAATCCTTAAAAAAAAATTGGTTCCGGTACTGAGTGATCATCAGTGATGGATTGCCTAATGTTTAACTACTAAAAAATTAATAATAAACGCTAAAATTCAAGAAAATTAATATTTTTTCCCCACATTAAAAAAAAATGAAGTACGCCGTACCGGTGTTACGGTAAAAAAAAAAAAGCACTGATTATTTTCATTAAAAAATCAATTTGTTAAAAGTTGCATTTATGATACTACAAATGTAATAAATGAATATTAAATTTACAATTATTCATAAAGCAAAGAGTAGATCAAACTTTATCATTACGCATTTTCCTTAAAAATTCCCATTAGACGTTGTTTTTTCATACCAAGTAAACGATTAGACGTCGTTATTATATACCAAATTAACGATAAGGATTGGTTGCTTCCACATATGTGTTTTTATTGTGAACTGTAAACAATGATAGCCTGTTAGACTCGGCTGTCTATACCGAAACTGAACGGTATTTCGAATTGAGAAATGTAAGTTAAGAGCTTAAATGGCAATTGGTAAAGTAAATATTCAGGGAAAATATAGAGTAACAAGTCCTTGTTTATAATCACTCATTTGGTTTTCGAAGTTGGTGACAATAAAATCTCCCAGCGCGGGGCCCCTCTCAGGCGCGGGGCCTGGGGCGGTTGCCCCACTTGCCACCCCCTAGGACCGCTACTGGCAGATGCAAGCAGAGACCTCTCCTTTATGCTCTCACTATGTGGATCTATCCAGTGCCACCTCTTCCCAGATGCTGGTGTCGATTTTAAGAGCTCCATGTCGCGTTTGCATACATACTCGGAGGCTTCCAAAGATACGTAATTTAAATGAACCAGTCTACACCAGAATTAGGACCTTGGTTAGGAAGCCAAGCGCTTTACAGCTCAGCCACAGTGCCCCCAATGTTAACAGTGCCTCTGTTCTAATTTGTGATGTAACTTTAATATAACTGAAAACTTTTTTTGTTTGTTTTACACATTAGTGACGTTCTGCCACAAACGTAGATTATTACGTTATACCCCCAGCTAACTATCGTAAAAAAACGCAAGCTAAAAATCTATGGCCATATCACAAGATCTTCGGAGGCTCGTTAAGACCTTCCTTCAGGGAACAGTACCAGGAAAATGAAGAAAAGGCAGACAGAGAAAGCGATGGGAGGACGACATAAAAGAATGGACGGGCATGCCATTGAATGAGGTTCTAACTAAGGCTAAGGACAGAGAGGAATATAGAAGTACGGTCGACGAATCTTGCGTGGTGCCCAACGGTTTAACAGAATATAGGATAGGTAAGGTAAAAAAAAATAAAACAACTTCCAGTAGATCGTCAGGGGACGACAGCACACAAGGTTTGAACTTGGATCTATTGGGATAATAGTTCGAAGCACAAGAACCGACGCCGAAAGTAAAAGCGTCATGCTTCAATGGCTAAAACTACCTTTATTGAAAACAAAAATTCTTCAATCTTAAGGTTACAGACTCTTTTTGGAGTGTTCAAAAAAGAAACAAAAAAAAACAATAAGATGTCGTCTGCTAATATTTACTGAAAATAGCTCGACCACTAAGATGTTTACGACTGAATGACTAGCAATTTCAGTGTCTGTGTGAGTGTGTGATTCACGTGACGCGACCTGGGGGGGGGGAGCTTGAAGTGCCAGGACCCCTGTCAGATAAAACGTTAACAGTTTAAATATACTTCAAGGTAATCTAATGTCACAGCAGTCTGTTAGATCCTTCTGGGGCACCACACTTGATCTGTCGAACGTTTTTTGTTTTCGATTCCTCACTGTCTTTTTGCCAGGGCTAGAGTCTCTCCTATCGACAGGACCGTCCATTTCTTAATGATGTCATCCGCGCATCGCCAGCTTTGTGTCCTCCCCTTTAGCCTGGTACTATTCCCCGTAGAAGGAGGTGCGGTGGCTGAGCGGTAAAGCGCTTGGTGTCTGAACCGGGGGTCCTGGGTTCGAATCCTGGTGAAGTCTGGGATTTTTATTCCGGGATCCTTGGACGCCTCTGAGTCCAACCAGCTCTAAAGGGTACCTGACATTTGTTGGGGAAAAGTGAAGGCGGTTGGTCATTGTGCTGGCCACATGACACCCTCGTTAACCGTAGGCCTCAGAATCAAATGACCTTTACATCATCTGCCCTATAGACCACAAGGTCTGAAAGAGAAAACTTGCGTGTTTTTGGTCTCTTGATATGACCATACAGTCTTATCTTGAGTAATACAATATTATTAGTAATTACGACCAAACGATTAATCAACCAAATAAAAATCAATGAATCAATTATCTAATCAATAAATTAACAAATCAGCCTAGCGATTTATCAATTAAGAGATAAATCAATGATGTGGTTAGCCAATCAATCAAGTTATAACTTAGCAGTTACATCAGTCAATAAATCTATCAAGCGATTAATCAGTCCCTACATCTCTTGCTCCATTAAACTTTGTCTAATTATCTGTCAATCCATCAATCAATATATTTCTTTCGTGTTTCTGTCTGTCAATCTATCAATCCTTAATTTATCTGTTTATCTATTTCATCATCTGTCTGTCACTGTCTATCTATCTATCTATCTATCTATCTATCTGTCTGTCTGTCTCGAAATATCTTTTAATATTTTTTTTCATTTAAATCCGCTGCACTTTCTCTCTCTTTCTTCCGCTCTGCGTCTCCCTCTCTCTCAGTCTGTCACTCCCCCTCTCTCTGTCTCTTTCTCTCTTTGTCTCTGTCTCTCTCTCTTTCTCTGTCTCTTTCTCTGTCTCTCTGTCTGTCTGTCTCTCTCTCCCTTTCTCTCTCTCTCTCTCTCTCTCTCGTTTTCTCTCGTTGGAATGCTAACAAAAAATACAATTTACAAAGATTCGGCCCCTTAAGTAGTCCATCCTAGTAGGTAATAAGGCAGCCTTCAATATCTCAATCCAAAATATCTGAAGCTACAAACCATAACCAACAACACAATACAAAATGAAGACTCGTTATGGTATCGATATTATGCTATTGTAAGTCCGACTGACGACATGATACTACATACAAGTGTATATTAATCTTATTATTATTACATTGCTAATATTCATGAATTGGTGAGTAAGAAGATTTAGTTCAATGTGAATATGGCTTATCTGATGTTTAATGAAAGTTTTTCTAGATGATTGTTTTCAAAGGGGACAATTCCTCATTCAAAACTCCGAGGAAGAATTTTATTTTTTTCAGAGATGTAGGAGTTGAACACTATGTGAGTGTATAACATGGGAAACTGCTAATTAAATAATTATTTAAATTAGGTTTGACTTTTATGCATACTAAATGTATTTTTTTATGTTCAAAACAAAAGTAAATATTTTGTTTGAAATATAAGTAACTTATATAACAGAACAAACTTAAGCTAGTATTATAAATATTTTAAAGGTGTATGTCCTAACATTGTTAAATTGGGGTATTTTTTATGAAAATAACAGGTATATCTCATAAAAAAATTATATTTCTCGCTTTCAGAAAAATCAAAAAAAAATCACTATTACATCAAAATTTTAGAAAGTCTAGAAGACGATTATGTTGGATTTTCAATATCTTTTCCAGTTTATGTGATCCAAACAGGACGAATGGACAGACCGACAGCACCAAAATAAGATCAGATATTTTCCTTTTTAAAACTAAGAGCTATTTGCCCTTTGTTCAGTTAGTTTCATAATTAAGTTATGTGCTCAATAATCCATCACTTATGTCTATGTTAAAGTACTTCTCTATGTTGTCATTGTCTGCCTCTGTCTGTCTTTGTCTGCCTCTGTCTTTGTCTTCCTCCGTCTTTGTCTGTCTCTGCCTTTGTCTGTCTCTGTCTTTGTCTGCCTCTCTCTGTCCTTGTCTGCCTCTGTCTTTGTGTGCCTCTTTCTGTCTTGGTCTGCCTATGTCCTTCTCTTTTATTTTATATTCTCCCTCAGCATTTTTTTTTGTCTTTTATACCCTCCTCCTCCTCCTCCTCCTCCTATCTTTTTCTCTTCTCCCTAAGTCCCATTTCCTAGACAAACAATGTTGTAAGTGATCAAGTCCTTATCAAGTGTGATCAGTGTCGCACCCTCCATGAATAAATCTCATAATAATGGGAGTCACCCCCCCCCGACTTTGATACCCTTTCCCCCTACCCCCCCAACCATAAATGCAACGTGTCTTTTACTGGTATGCTGTTACCGTTAGAGTTAAATGGGCTACTCCTAACAGCTCAAGAGGAACACCTCCTTTTCCCCTTTTTATTCCACAATATTTTTAAATCCGCCTATGAACGCGAGATATCGACCCTGTTGTAACATTGTTTTATTATCCAGTAAGTCCAACTTTGATCCTTTTGTTTGGGACGCCCCTTGATCCATGAGTTTGACCAGCACCCGGCTCCAAGTAACTCCTATGACGCATATCAAAAGAACCTTCGAAGGTCTTCATTTCTCCCCCCTCCCCTCCCGCATCCACCAAATTAAAGAGCAGGAACTACAAGAAAGAGAGTGATATTGATTGGTCACTATAAATAGCTCTTCCAAGATGGCGAGCGCGTGTATTTACCTCCAGGGCCTGAATCGAGACAAAAGAAAGAACGAAGGATGATGCTGTGCCCCGATTCCCGGGTATCAAAAACGTCTTCAATCGACAGGTCATCTTATGGTCAAACAGATTAGTCTGGTCACCCTGGCCCTGTTTGCAGTAGGGGGATCCACGTGAGAGAGTGAAAGTATCGAGGTTAACAGGGGGAAGAACTTCTTTTATGCCCAGGGTTCTTTCCCTTTCATGTCTGAATCCTTTCATTTCCATTACCGTTGGCTTAGAAGACCGGGTAAAATATATGTTCACAGATTTCACAGATCGATAGTAACAAATTAACATGATACGTTAATGATTGTTTTGTTTGTTTTTTCTGTTAGTGTAGTGTGGGGTATCTGTGCTGTAAATACAACATCACAACCAAATAAAATACTCAGAAAGACACTTAGAGGAATATGCTATATCCGCTACGCTTGAACCAATACATATAAATGATTCATCTTTCGCTGTAAAATTGGGGTATGGAACAAGATACCTGAATAGTCTAGGAAAACCAATGACTTGTACAAGTTTAAGTTCTCTAATTTACAGAAGTAACTAGACTCACACCGGAAATTTTCCCGTATTAAGTTCGTTCTATTCGACTCGCGGATACTGTGACTTTGATATAAATCCAAAATATTTTCATCATAAAATTTTCAATTGTTAATAAGGTCAAGGACGTTGTATTAAAAGGTCACAATTTCCAATAAATAGTAAAAAAAAAAAAGCCTAATATAAAAATTATTTTTTAAAACAAAGATTTTAAAAGGGAAACAGACGCACAAATACGCCATCTCTCTCAATACTGCAAGATTTATCTCCCTTTTATCCGGTGATAGCGTAAGACTATGTGTTTCGTTATCCTCTGTTAAGAAGGAACGACTGTAACTTATAAGATAAGATCTATTTACAAATGCGCTTCAGCTGTACATGGATAAAAAATTATCAGAGATCTAGATCGATAATATTTTAATATTTTATCAAAAGGTTGAAGTCCTTGAATGTTCTATTTCCGCTTAGATTCACTGCACTCTTGATTTCAATA
>JADKLZ010084329.1:3020822-3036042 GCA_021533235.1 Biomphalaria straminea
TAAGATGTATTACAAGATGTATTATAAGATGTATTAAAAGATGTATTTAAAGATGTATTATAAGATGTATTATAAGATGTATTACAAGATGTATTATAAGATGTATTATAAGATGTATTAAAAGATGTATTACAAGATGTATTATGATATGTATTATAAGATGTATTAAAAGATGTGTTACAAGATGTATTATAAGATGTATTACAAGATGTATTATACGATGTATTACAAGATGTATTATAAGATGTATTAAAAGATGCATTATAAGATGTATTATAAGATGTATTACAAGATGTATTATAAGATGTATTAAAAGATGTATTATAAGATGTATTATAAGATGTATTATAAGATGTATTATAAGATGTATTATAATATGTATTAAAAGATGTATTATAAGATGTATTATAAGATGTATTACAAGATGTATTACAAGATGTATTATAAGATGTATTATAAGACGTATTAAAAGATGTATTACAAGATGTATTATAATATGTATTATAAGATGTATTAAAAGATGTGTTACAAGATGTATTATAAGATGTATTACAAGATGTATTATACGATGTATTACAAGATGTATTATAAGATGTATTAAAAGATGCATTATAAGATGTATTATAAGATGTATTACAAGATGTATTATAAGATGTATTAAAAGATGTATTATACGATGTATTATAAGATGTATTACAAGATGTATTATAAGATGTATTATAAGATGTATTATAAGATGTATTACAAGATGTAGTTCTCTCCTACCACCCCTTCCCCAACCCCCGGTTATGTCTTAACTTCGTCAGAACTTTCTCACTGAACCAGCTGGGGGTGAAAGTTATGCTATGCCACCGCAATGCAATATATCTTTCTAGCAGGTCTACTGGACGTAATCTTAAATGCCGGACTGTCCAGACCGATTGTCGTTAGCATTTATCTGATAAACACTTGATTTCGATTGTGTTGGAGACAAATTAGGACATCTGCTGCCTAGCGGGGTGACTTCCGTTTGTCACCGGAAGTAGTACTTGTGTCCAGCCCAAATTCAGTTATCTTCACTTCCGGAAACCTTGGCGACAAAAAACGCATTTTAGTTCGTGAAACAATGACCCACAAATAAATAAATAAATAAAACAGAGACAGACTGCCCTTGAACTTCATTCTTTTGTCTATTCACGTATGTTGATTATGTCGATCGACAGAGCTCATCTGTGTAAAGCAGGTTTGGGCAACCTTTATCAACCGAGGGCCGCATTTATGAAATTTGGGGACCAGGCGGGCCGCATATATATATATATATATATATATGCTTTGTTTGAAAAGCTTTAAGATGCACATACATTTTCATGTGCAAACAACAAATTACAATGCTTCTGATGATAACCATGAAGTCTGTCTTCAACTCTTCATTAGAAATATTAGGAAAAGGTTACAGTCACTACTTCAGAATAGATTACTTCCATTTACTTACCATTTGTACACTTAATTAAAAACGTGATCAGTTTAATCAATCAATTTGAAGTGCTTTAAACCTTTATACACACGACTATGGGCAAAACATGTAGATCGTAGCAGGTACTGTGTAGCCACGTATTATACTTCACTACTCATTAATATTCGGTAAGGCAAGCCTTATTATTATTATTATTATTATTATTATTATTATTATGTTAGAAAAGAACGAGTATTCTTTCTCTGGCGGAGCCAGGGTCGAGTTTCGTTAAAGGGAGACCAAATTCATCGTATTCCCTTTATCAGTTTCCACTGAGGAATTTTCTGGTGATGTGGCAGGTCTGCAGAAGCTGATTATTATTATTATTATTATTATTATGTTAGAAAAGAACGAGTTTTTATTCTCTGGGGCAGCCAGGGTCGAGTTTCGTTAAAGGGAGACAAAATTCATCGTATTCCCTTTATCAGTTTTCACTGAGAAATTTTCTGGTGATGTGGCAGCTCTGCAGCAGTACCGCCTTCTGACAGGCAAAGAGAATTATTATTATTATTATTTTTAGAGGTGGACTGGCTATATGAGTATTCGGGCAAATGCCCGTGGTCCCTGTACCCTAATGTGCCAGTAGGACCACCGAAAGAATGCCTTTATGACACGTATTAAATTCTTAAAGGTTTTGTAATATTTTCTTATAAAAGTGACCATCTGAACATAGTGTTTGAAGAAATCTTTCACAGACTCTACAGTGCGATCTAACACATTTTCCTAAAAACTGTAATAGCTTACGACCGTAGACTGTGCTACTAGTAGACTCAATCCCTTTAGGGCCAACACATTTATCGATTAAAAAGTAACCTAAGGCCTATATATCTAATAAAGCTATAGGGAATGTGTACAGTTATCGATACATTATTAAAAACGTAATGACTTTGAATATTGAGGACAGGTAGATCTAGAACTGAATACCTATTATATGAGATCCAATTTGTAGCCGGATTGTATAGAAATGCTAGGGTCGATTTATACATCCAGTCCGCCACTCATTAGAGGTCATACATTGTTTTGGAGGCCAAAGCAAAGGGATGTAAGCTCGGCAACTGATGTCACAAGCAAAACTGATATATCCTAAAATAAAAAAGGTGGGGACTACTATAAAAGTAAAAAAAGTAAAGTAAATATGAGGAATTAAAACAAGAGTTTGCAATTTTTTGAACTAGTTTTACGAATGATTTTTTTTTTACTTTTTGCATTTTCCATTTACATCCAAGATTTTACCACGAATGTATAGTAGTACTTAATATGAAGTATATAACTGTTTACTCTCGTGTATAATGTTCGGAACCATGGAACTAGCTTACTGGTTGTTGTTTTTCTTTTGACTACTACTGTCGAATTTCCTTTAACAAGCTTCGACCTGTTCTAACACTTGATAATTTTCAAACTAAAAGAAAAACTTGTTCAAAGATAATTGTGATTCCATAAAATGTGAAAGTTTAAGTTTCTTAAATTTTGGATATACATCTTCTGGCACTTATGAAACTCCCGCGAAAGAACTGAATGGAGCTTCTTTTTCAGGTCATACTTTGTTTGGAGGTGTGTCATCTGGAGCTGAGTCAGCTTCTGCATTAAATGGTGAGATAAGGTTATTGAAAACTTTGAACAATAGCATTAAGTACAAGTTTCGCTATTCCTTCTCTAATCTATAACACACGGGGGGGGGCCTCCAATACTCAGGTCATAATTTGTTTGGAGGAATGTCATCTGGAGTTCAATCAGCTTCTGCATTAAATGGTGATCTGAGGGTACTGAAAACTGGTTTCAAGTTCCTGACTTCTTAAAATTTGCTTTAAAATTCCACAATCAAGAAATCCAAATGTCTTGTACTTTTCATCCATTTCACTAGAAATAGTTTCACCTTTCAGATAAGGTAAAATGATAAACCCTTAATTTCTCTTGCTGGCCACAAGAAATGGAATAGCTTTATTTGAAAAGATTTAAGATTCACATACATTTCATGTGCAAACAAAATGTTGCAATGCTTCCAATGACAAACATGAAGTCTGTCTTCAGCTCTTCATTAGAAATATTAGTAACAAATTAACATTCAATGTCCATCAAGGAACCTAACAATTTCTTCCTTGAGATTTAAAATTAATGATTGGCCAGTGAATACAACTGTGTTACCGAACATCAGAATGTTTTAATTCCAAATCTTCATGTACTTTTCGGAAGTGCCAGTCGGGGCCGGCCAAGGATAATTGGAAGCCATGGGCGAGGTGAATTTGGTGGTCCCAAATAAAATAGACAAATACAAAATAAAGAGAAAAAAACTAAAATTATGCAATTTATTAAGACCTAGTGTACTTTGAACAATAGCATTAAGTACAAGTTTCGCTATTCCTTCTCTAATGTACAATACTTAGAGTTCCTAATACCCATGGACCTGTGCAGTTGCATACTAAGACAGTGCGACCAATACTCATAGAGCTTGGACGCTGCATACTTTGCCTTTGTACGGGTCTGTATATACTTATTTGAGAATGAGTCATTCAGGTGAAGAGTGAATATTGCTATTAAATATAATCTTCGTTTAATTCATACTTTTTAGAAAGACTTTTAGAGACAATGTTTCTTTAGCCTCTTCATTATAGGTAATAAGAATCAAAAGTTTCAATACTCTTTTATAGATATTTACAATTATTTTTTAAATATATTTGCATTTTTATTTGTGTAATGTGTGGGTACACTTGATTTTCTTAGGTTTTCGCGGGCCACCGTTCGTAATTTGCCCACCCCTGTCTTAGCCTATCTCACAAAACAATCATCGTAGGATAAATTGACATTGATTTTCTTTCATATCAGACTAAAACTAATAAAATCATCATCTAGGACATTGTAAAACAAGATTTGTTGTAGCATATTTTAAATACAAATTTTAAAAGATACATAGTAGGCTTTGAGAAAATTGAATAACTTTTAATTGTATTGAAATTTTAATTTTAATTAGCAACAATCAAAATTATTCCTATTACTCTACCAAGCTCTCTCTAGTTTTATGAACAGACAAGGAATACAAAAAGATTAGAACTATATGTAATTTAAAAGACTTGGATTTCTAATTTGTATTCATTTTGGTACAACGATCAGGATATGTAGATGGAGCTTTTTAAATTCTTTTTTTTATAAGTGTTTACAAAAGTGAATTATTTTTTTCACTTTGGTGTCATCCCCGAGTTCTCAACAAGTCAAGGGTCATGGGCCCAAGCGCAGTGGGCTCCTAATGATCGTGGGCCCGGGTTCATTGAACCCCTTCGCGCCATGGATGTTATGCTGCTAGACTCCTGTGATTCTAGAATTAAAAAATTAATAATCATATAAATATTGATACATGGCCATAGGTCACGATGAACTCTCTCTCTCTCTTTCTCTTGTCTCTCTCTCTCTCTCTCTTGTCTCTCTCTCTCTCTCTCTCTTGTCTCTCTCTCTCTCTCTCTCTCTAGTCTCTGTACAGATCATGGAGCTCAACGTCACAGTCCGCTCAATACTAGAGTGATATTTACTTGCGTGGCAGGTACGGTTACAAAAAATATATATCTATAGTCTCTGACCGTCACCTAAATTATAATAATTAAAGTTGAATTAAACATAACACTAATAGTCAAGTATTTAAACTTCATATGTTAATAACACTCTTTAACGTGTATTGAAACAAATACATGAATAATAAATCATTTCGTCTTACCCCGTGCTCTAAAGGAATGTGCACCTATAATGCGGTCTCTGATCAGTCACTAAACAACTGGCACTTGACTTCATCTACCATCGGTTTGGTCCAACACCAAGTCGTGGTTATGTCGTCTGCCCTTTATCGCTCTGTTACTGTCTTTATAGACCCTAAAGTTATGTCTAATTAATTATCTAATGATTATGTTATATACTAGACTACTATCACCACATTTTTCTCTAGATCAACATATGACTCTGTAACTATAATATAGATTACGCCTACATTCTAGATCTAGAAGTAGATCTAGACTAGATCTTAAAGAGTTCTAAATAAGAAATTAATGTCTAGAACCAAGATGTCCATATAATAAACATACCAATAAATAGAAAATGCGGACGTTTAACTTCATGTCAATTGAGCAGCTGACGATGTCGCGCGTTCGATACCGAAAAATATAAATTATATTTTTATTTTATTTTTCATAAATATATATATTTATATTAAAGTCTTTTTAAAACATATTTTTAAAATGTCTCTCATGTTTGGTCTCAATCAACTCATGACCTTAACATTACTACACATTTAACCGAATATAATTTTTTGTAAAAATGTAGTTTCTTTGTTTATCATGAACAATTACATGTCGATGTGTTCAATTGCGAATTTCATACTCTATCTATTAACCTATTTTAAGTATCTTCTTAGTTATATATCTTTCAGAAGTAATAGCCGCCGCAGTACGTCCATGCATTCTCACTTTGTAAGTTATAAAAAACACAAAATCTTTTATTAAGCAAAATTGAATTAAATTAAATCTTCCCGTCTTAATTGAATTCTCCGAACACTTAGATTTCCCAGGCGATGTGTCAATGAACGAGACCACGTGATGTTTGGTATAAATTTATTTTGATCTATTTTCGTTCGGCTGTGTTTACAAGTAAATGAAATTAGTCGTGCTTTGGTGAAGATGTTTTCCAAATGTGCAGACTATGAAGCCGTTGACTTATAATCGGCGTGTTACTAACTAAATCAAATAATAACATTTTCTTCAAATATAATGAGCACAACGAATCCAATCCCCCTTTTATGTATTTTTCTTCACTTCCTCTCTGTCATTACTATTTCAAAATGTCTTTTTCATCTTCTCTTTCAATTGTTCTTTCTCATTTTCTCTTTTTCTTTCTCTCTATCCTCTATCCATTCCTCTTTGTCTCTTGCTTTTTCTTTTTTTTTCTTTCTCTCTTTTCTCTGTCTCTTTTTCACTCTTGCTTTGTCTATATCTCTCTTTTGTTTGGCACTATCTCTTTCATGTCTCTTTCTGGATCTCCCAGCATAGCAATCTCCAGACTTTAGTCCAATTCTTTATCTCATTTTCTATCTGTCCAAAACGTATGGCTGTTCATATGTCTGCTCGTCCGCCTGTCTCCTTATACAAATATTATTACCTATGAATCGAGTCCTGATGACGTACTTTTTCATTTTTGCCTGCTATTAAGTCTGGGTTGAGCTCATTTTCCAAATGCATTAAAAACACTGGCGATTATCACCCAGGCCTGGATGGAGTTTTCCTTAAAGGGAAACTCGGCAGATTTAATCAGCGTGATCCATTAAAAAAAATTATTATCAACATTAAATCAATGATGCTAAAACCACGACCCGATGGTTACATCGGGCCTTGACATTGTGAAATCTGGCCTCGGACACATTTTCTCATAGTGCAAAATGAAACCGCAGAGGCTCTGTTCAGTTGAACTCTATGATGATGCGGCCCTTTTAAAAACATCTGGGAAATTTACCTGGTCCTATGGCCCAAAAAGGTTGGCACCCGCTACTTTCCAGTGTGAAGGTAATGCTTTTTTAAACACTTTTGTGGCCGACGGTTATTAGGATGTTGTATTGCCAGTACTCACATGACCAATTGCCCATTTAGAGCCCAAAGGACTTTAATACACTTTAATACAAATTTATCTTTGAATCATGTTCGCCTTCGGCTGTGTGTTGGGATGTACATCTAATCCCATGTACACATTAAATGACCAACAAATTAAATCTGAATTAAATTTGAAAATTCTTTTACTTCCGTTTTTTAAACCTAGCATCTCTTAAAGTAACACCTTTGTTATAATACCACATATATTATTATTATAGTTTTTATATAGCGCTACTTTCATGCTTATAACATGCTCAGAGCGCTTTGGTCCAATCTCATTTCTGGACCAGTGGGTATGTGGTAGAAGGTTTTCCGTGCTGCCTGTAAGCACTCAGTAAACACAACTCTGCCCGAGTCGGGTGTCGAACTTCAAGCCCTTTTCTAGGTAGCCAAGCCAAGCCAAGCTCAAGCGCTTCCATATATATATATATATAAAATTTTAACATTTCCGCATTAGTATATCTGGGAGATACCGCTGTCACTCATGTCTGTCAGAGCGTAATGTTTATGGTGGTTCATATAGTTATGCTACATTTTAGATGCATACGTTACTTTTAAGCTATATATATACATGTATATGTATATGTTTTTCTTTGTTTTGTTTTGTTTTGTTTTTTTAGAGATTTTCAGGATAAACTAAACAATGTCAAAGACACTCAATTTAACGTCACCAATTGCCAACTAAATATAATGAATCGAGCTAAAATGTTAACCCTATCTCACTGTCTGGCATTGTTCTTCGTGTCAACCTTACTATATTAACGCTAGTTAGTTGCCCTTTTGTTTTTTTTAAATACGTTTTAAGGTATAGTGTGATAGTCTAATGCTCATTCTATACTGAAATTATTTTATGATGTAAACAAAAGAGCGTATAGAATCTAATTCACCAGTGTTAATTAAATAATGAATAGAAATGCTCAAGTACCTTGTAAAATAAAAACAACATAGTTTATCAACAACTCCTTTATTTTTCACACCAGATATGCCAAAATGGCGAGGCATTTAAAGTGTTCTACCAGTGGCGTAGCTAGGAAGGGGGGAAGAGGGGGGAGAATTTGAAAATCTCCAGGCCTCCGCTTGAGGGGGGTCCCCCAAATGAGTGTTTTGTACATTAAAAATTAAGTATTATGCAAAATGTAGGGGCCCCCATAGAGGTCAGTCCCCTCGTGCCCCCAAACGATGGAAAATCTCTAGCTACGCCCCTGTGTTCTGCACCATGTATGAAAATATTCAGTATTCATTGACTGTCTAAATAATGTATGTTCTCACTCTTGAAGCTGGCAATAATCTAAATTTTATCTTGTATAATTTGAAGATAGTCTGGGAATCGATGATCTCATTTTTGCGCAGACACAGAATAGATCAAACTTCCTTTTTTTTTTTACAAATCTTATGTCAACTCTGTCTGTCTGTATGTATGTCTGGTAAAAGGTTTGTACTCGTTATTTCCCCTACACCTCACCTCGGATCAAGCTGAAATTTTGCACAATTATTTCTTTTACCTGACAACACAAGAATCAATTAAAAAAAAAACAATCAGTTAAATAACTAATTATTGGCAATTAATTATTTTGTTTGGTTTCTTGAACAAGGAAAAGAAATTGTACTTCACTGAAGTGGTGGCTTAAGCTGAATTAGACCCATTTTTTAGCTCTAAATTGATGTATAACTATAATTCTTCTCTAGTCAAAAGTACCTCACTATCAGAGTGGTTCGAATTCAGGTCGTTCATATTTTTTTTTGTTTTGAAAAACTAATTACGGAAAAAATCCAACCAGATATCCTTTTCTTTCTTCCCCAGCCATTTTCTCCACTGGTCCAGATAAGTGATAGGGTCATTGTATGAAATAGCGCTAAAAAAAATATTGGTAAAAATATTATTAATCACACAGATTTAGTATTGTTGGTGTAGATCTATTCGAAATTTAATCACGTGACTGATCCAAAACTAATTTATACAATTATTACATTGTTTAAGCTTTGTCTTTTTTTTTTATATATTTTTTTTGTCTTATCTTATACAATACAGACGTTACTTCTTGTTTATTTGTTTGCTTGTGGCTACAAAAAGGTCTGAGAAAAGTTTTAAGTTAAAGTTTTTAAAAATGTTTCAGCCACGCCCAGACTCAAAGGTTGACCTCCATGTTGTGTTTATATTAGGCTATCTTACGTAGGCTAATGACGTCATCGTTTCCACCAAAACTTTCCGCCTTTTTCACAATTCCTTTCATGGATGGTGTTTTTTATTTCGCTATTTGACGTAACAATCTCTCTCTCTCTCTCTCTCTGTCTTTCTCTATGTCTCACGCTGTCTCTCTTCTTTTTTTCTTATCCCATTCACGAATGGCGCATTTCAAAATATTTTTTATTTGCTGTTGCTAGTTTTTTTTTTATCCTTCCTCGTGTTACTTCCAGTTGGCCTAACACAGGGGTTCTCAACATGTGGGTTGCAAACACCCTGGGGGGGTCGATTGACGATTGGCCAGTGGTCACCTAAGACCATACCAAAAAAAGATGGATTATTATTGTCTACTCTTCTATTGCTGTATGTCTGTGTGTGTGGGGGGGGGGGAAGAGAGGGTCGCGGCAGAGTGGTGGATTGTATAAAGCCGACGCCGAGCTTAAAAGTTTGAGAACCGATGGCCTAACATCTCCACCCAAAAAGAAAAACACGAGATGGAAGCGAGGTTGAAAAGAAAGGTGGAAAAAAAACTGTCTCCGGAAACTGAGCCAAAAGTCGTGAGACTATACGTTGTATAAACACGGCCTGTGGCGGCACAACGGGGGCTCTTGTTTGAAGTGAAAGCAAGGATACTTAAAAAGATTTGCCCACTTGCCCTTTCTGTTTACTTTCGTTCAAAAGGGGCAATCAAGGAAAAGGTAAACGCACCCAAGTACATATTGTGATTATAAATTATCAGTTGCACGTTAGTTAGAGTTGTTCTGTATGAACATGTTTTAAAAGTTGGTAAAATTGTTTGAATCATGACAATGTCAGGGAATTGCGTTGTGATGATAGTCCACGGACCTATCTCGAATATTATAATCCTGACTAAGTTATACTTATAAATAGTTTCGAATGTCTTTTAACTACCATAATTTTTAGTAAAACAATAGTACCATGTACAGTGGCGTAGCATCCATGGCGTGAAGGGGTTCGATGAACCCGGGCCCACGACCATTTAGGGCCCACACCCGATGGTGAAACACCAAAGGTCTAGGGCCCCTCTATGCAACATAAGCTCTAGCCTAGGGCCTCCGAGAAATACTTAGTTGTTACATACAATATCTGGACTTATATGGGGCCCCATATCTCAAATAGCTTAAGGCCTTTTTCAACTGTAAATACGACACTACATGGCGCTTTGGGGTTTCATATTGCCTGGTCCCATGACTAATGACCAATTGTGGCCTGCCCTACACTGCAATTTTGTAAAACAAAAAGGTTAAAAAATTAAAAAGTTTCATTTTCTAAACAGTACTTAAACATGGTATTCAATGGTTCTGTCAGCAGTGTTATTGAAGTTGCATTGGAATGCCTTTTAGTAAATCTAGTAATACATACAAATTACTAGATTTCTTTGTCACACAA
The DNA here is from genome assembly GCA_021533235.1 of Biomphalaria straminea. NCBI lineage: Eukaryota > Metazoa > Mollusca > Gastropoda > Planorbidae > Biomphalaria > Biomphalaria straminea. Next base: position 3,031,522 of record JADKLZ010084329.1, read on the forward strand.
AATATGTCACACAAAATATGTGTCATATTGTGGGGGAAGGGGCCAATCAACATATTCTTGAACCCGGGCTCACGGGGAACTTGCTACGCCACTGACCATGTAGTACAATAGCACATAGACCGCTTCTCTGATAGCAAGGCCCAAACTTTAGTGAGTACAATACTGTGCAGTCAGCATTTTACGTCTCGAGAGACGATCTTTTTCCTTTGCAACTTCTTGTGTGACTAAAAAGACCAATCCTTGATACACATCTGCGATCGCAGATTGGGTATAAGTAATCACCAGTTGCATTTTCACCCTTCTTTCTGCTTCTGTATGGCATCTGCAATCAGAGACCCTTCCTTTATGCTCTCTCTCCATGTGAATCTATCCAGTGCCACCTCTTCCCAGCTGCTAGTGTCGATCTTTAAGAGCTTGAAGTGGCGTTTGCTAATACTATATGGCAATGATATATTAGAAACTGAAGGAAACAATATTAAATGTACTAGTAGTTCTCACAAATTTGACATGCATTTTGCTTTAGTTTCTTATCCTGAACGCCTCTCTTTCTTTCACACCTCTCACTCTCTTTTTTTTCATCTCTTTTTCTCTCTCTATTTTACTCTCTACCTCTATTTCTTTTGTTCTCACCTTCTCTTTTATTCTCTTGTCTTTGTTTCCTTGTCTTTCTCACTCTTTATCTCTGTTGTTCACATTCATTCTCGCCTGTCCATTAGTCTCTTTCTCATTATCTTTCTTTCTCTTTTCCTTCCCTTCTTCATCTCTCTCTCTCTCCCCCTCTCTCTCTCTCTCTCTGTGTCTCTTTCTTTTATGTTTCTGTCAGTTCCAGTTCTTCATTTACCGTATTGCCCTACTCAAGAGAGCCCAGGCCAAAGGGACTGTACTGTGAACAGTCTTCCTCCACTGGATTGAGTGACATTTAGACAGATAACCCCCGCCCTACCCCCTCCTACAGTTTTCAGAAATTAGACTCTCCCCCCCCCCATTCTTCCTTGCACCCTACCCCTACCCCTTCGGTTTTTTTTTTTCTTTTACTTTTCTTGACCATCAGAATAGGGTGAGCACTGTATGGATGACCTATTGGCCTGTAGAAAGTGTGAGTGGAGCACCTTGACATCGTCACGTTTTACGTGCTACGTGATCTTGTGTGAGGGTCGAAGTGTGTGTAAGTGTGTGCGAGTGTTTGTGTGCAGGTGTCTTATACACACACGCGTTCACCATAACTACATCTAGAGGTCTAGACATATCTAGACCCAGGCTCGTTGATGATAACTTCTCCATTATAACGAATGTAATGTTGATGATAACTTCTCCTTTATAACGAATGTAATGTAACTTTTCACATTGGAATACGCTGAAGATACATTTATAGAAGTGAATATATATGTAGGTCACGGCTGGGGCTGCATAGCCACGGGAAATACTGTATTCCTCACTGGCCTTATGACTCGAAAACAAGCCTTAAATATATATGTATGTATATATATCCATGACAAAACCTTGTTATGGTTTTTAGGGTTGGGTATATAAAACATAGAGCTTTGGTTTTCTTAAATATTTCAAAAGTAATAGGAATGTTGAAGAAATAGCGAAATGAAACAAAATATCAGTCCATTAAGGTGAAGAAGCCAGACGATACTCTTAATATGGTAATAAGAGTACCCTTTTTATACATGTCAGTGCGTCTTCGTTGGTGGCGTTTTCAAAATATAATTGTTTTATTATATAGATTAGTTTTCACAATAATAAAAAAAAGGTTAGAAATGCAAATCACGTGACTAATTTTTAACCGCTTCCTTGGTCAGATTAACAGTAAGACTCATTTAATCTATTCAGGTTAAAATTAAAACCTGAACTAATTTTTAAATAATTATAATTATAATTAAAAAGATATGATTTCTCAATGCTTTAAAATGTTTACAATCCTGTTAAATTTTTTCCACAGGTCATAAACTTATCTACCCTAGTTTTAATTTGTGCCGACCTGTGCACGTCACAGATTACGTCAGATGTAACCAACCAGGACCATGATCGTCTGACACGCCTTTAGAGATCGTCTGCGCTCTGTTTTTTATTTCTATTTGGATTTACACATCTACAGATAACTTAGGAACGATAATTCTTGATGAAGGTTTACACGTGTTAGTTCCGGTAAGTCAACCTCGCTTTGATCTGTCTACTAGTCTTAGCTCTCATTGGTTTAATATATTGGCAATTTTATTTTTAAATTTACGCGGAAAATTAGGCAAAGGCTAATGTTTGCTTTTGGATACTGAGCAATTGGAGATGTTAATACACAAAAGTGAATCCACAAATAGCAAGCTTTTTTTGTGTATTCATTGTTAGAAAAACGGAAACATAGATAAGAGATGTATAAGATCTAATATATAAAGCAGAAAGTGTATGTATGTATGCATGTATGTATGTATGTATGTATAAATGTATGTATGTATGAATGTATGTTTGTTTGTACGTATTTTTTTTATGTATGTCATCAATAAAAATCTAAACAGTTTGACCAATCTTGATAAAACTAGGCATACATTCTCCTTACGTTAGGTCATGGCGGAGACTGGAAAGTCCTAACAATATACAAAATGTACTTAATTGTATTTCTAATAAATAACGAAACCTTTTAATAAATCGGGTAATCCCGTTTTCCCAGCATTTAATATTTGAATAGAAAAAGGTCGGCTGAACGGGTAAACCCATTTTCACGCTCAACTTTTATTTTCGTGGCAAAATTTCAAAAAAATGTCACTGGAACATTCTATATTTTACAAAGATCTAAATTCAATTCAGTAGATGAGTGATACCCAAACCAAGCCCGCAGCCCGCGGATCATATCTGGCTAGTTTGCTATATAATAAAATGTCTGCACTATTTGCACTGTAGAGTTCACTGTTGAAGCTTTTTCTAAAGTTGCTCAAAGAAATTTTTATTTTGTAGTTGGCAACAGTTAAAAATTATTGATGCTATGTCACTCAAAATATTTTTTTTCCGTCGAAAAAGTATTTTTTACAAATCCCATCTTTAAAAAGCTTAACAGTCAATTATGTCATCTAGTTTTATTAACAAGAAAATTAAAAAAAAAACTTTTCTCAAAACACAAAGCTTTTATTAGGAATAGTGGAATTAATTAGTTTTAATTGATTTACATTGTCTTACTGTTGGTAGTGGTAGATATGACTAGATCTACTCTAGATCTACTCTAACAATAAAAAAAGCATTTATTGAAATAGGAAACCATGGCTTAAGCCTCCTCAAGCCGACATTGTAACCACTCTGCTAGTGAAGCTCTTATAGTCTCGTCGTATCGCATGTTCACTAAGACTCAGTCGACCACCTATAAAGCTTATACCACTAGTTCAGTCAAGCACAATTACTTTCCCTTGTTCAAGATACCAAATTATCAATTACCAAAAGCTAATAAGCAAATTAGTTAATTTTTTTTTATTCATTCTTGTGTTGTCAAGTAAAAGAAACAATTGTCCAAATTTTCAGCTTGATCCGAGACTAGGGTATCTGAGGAATAATGTGTACAAACTTTTTACCAGACACAGTGTATTGATATAAGCTTTGTAAAAGCTAGATTAGACAGTATCTCACTTGAGTGTGTAATCAAAACGAAAGGAGGCTATTTAGCTAAACCTTTTTTTTTTGTTCGATCATATGAGTGTGTAGAGCAGTGTGTGGTCAACTTACTTATATTTTCTACTTATTCTTGCAATAGAAAAAGTAATGAAAAAAATTCTTTGCTGGTCTGGTTCTATTATATAACAAACAGGAATTACCAGGCATTAATTGCCCCCGACCCCCAATCCAAGATTATCCGCATTATCTTCAACTCCCCATGACCAACCTTCCCCCCCCCCCCCACCATGAAAAAAAAAGCTAGCTTAGTGGTGCGCTCGGGAAAGCGGAATACGTAATCACGTGGTCTAGACAGGGGAAATCACTCAAATCATAAGTACACGAGCGGGCAGACGATATCGGTATGTTAGAATTAAACTCATATCCCCCTAAAGGGCATGTATTAATGTCAATTAGCTAATGATTATCATAACAGAACGAAAGCCTACGAGAAGCGCATGAAATGATAGGTTTATAAATGTTACTGCAGAGCTGCACACGAAAAATCCATTAGTAATGCCGCCGTCTGAAAACTTACCAGGAAAACAAAAAATGTCGACAATCTCTGAGGAGACCGGGCTCCATGTTTGAAAGTTCAAACGTGGCTCCTATCGTCTGTTGATCTGGGGCTGCTTTCGGTTTTATTTCAACTTATTATGATTTTTTATAATTAGATTATTGTTTATTAACAAGCAGTTGCAATTATCACATGCATGCATCCGTATTTTTAACAAACACTTTCATTTTCTACATAGACTGTGACCTAATTTCTATGTGCCCATCAGTACGCCATATTGAATCTATCTATCTATCTATCTATCTATCTATCTATCTATCTATATATATATATCTACTATCTATCTATCTATCTATCTATCTACTATCTAT
>JADKLZ010084329.1:3036142-3047577 GCA_021533235.1 Biomphalaria straminea
TCTATCTATCTACTATCTATCTATCTACTATCTATCTATCTATCTATGTAGCTACTATCTATCTATCTATCTATCTATCTATCTATCTATCTATCTATCTATCTATCTATCTACTATCTATCTATCTATCTATCTATCTATCCATCTATCTATCTATCTTTCTATCTATCTATCTATCTATCTATCTATCTACTATCTATCTATCCATCTATCTATCTATCTATCTACTATCTATTTATCTACTATCTATCTATCTATCTATCTATCTATCTATCCATCTATCTATCTATCTATCTATCTATCTATCTGTCTGTGGCATTTTACGTCTCTAGAGACGATCTTTTCCCCTTGCAAGCTCTTGTGTGACTAAAGAGGCCGATCCTTGATACACAGCTGCGATCGCAGGTTGGGCATATGTAGTCACCAGGCGCCGTTGCACTTTCACCCTTCTTTCTGCTTCTGTTGTGTATGGCATCTGCAATCAAAGACCCCTTCTTTATGCTCTTTCTCCAAGTGGATCTATCTTGTGCCACCTCTTCCCAGTTGCTGGTGTCGATCTTAAAGAGCTTCATGTCCCGTTTGCATACATCTGTATAACGTAAGAGTGGACGACCAGCGGCTCTTCTGCCTTCTATTAGATCGCCATACAGAATATCCTGTGGGAGTCGACCTACTGGCATTCTACGAACGTGGCCAAGCCAGCCAAGGCGTCTGCTGCTGATAACAGAGCGGATGTCCTGGCAACCTGCTCTTTGTAACACTTCCTCGTTGGTTATCTTATCTTGCCACCTTATTTTAAAGATCCGCCTTAGGCATCGGAGGTGGAAGACATTCAGCTTTTTTTCCTGCCATGAGTATGTTGACCACGTTTCACTTCCGTATAGCAAGGTGCTCAATACACAGGTCCGGTAAACTAGAGCTTTAGTGCTGTTAGTCAGCAATATGTTGTCCCAGACTCTTTTCTGCAACCGTGACATGGTGGCCATTGCCTTGGCTATCCTGTTGTTAATGTCATTATCCAGTAGAGTGTTGTTGGATATGATGGAGCCAAGGTAACAAAAGTTGTCTACGATCTCTAGTGGTTGGCCATTAATGTTTATTTGAGGTGCAGCATTAGTGTTTTGTACAAGTACCTTAGTCTTGCCCTGACTGATGTTTAAGCCGAACTTCTGGCAAGCAGCAGATAGTTTGTCAACTAGGAACTGTAGCTGGGTATCAGAATCAGCCACAATAGCTGCATCATCAGCATACAGGAGTTCCCTGATGAGTAACCTTGGTTTTAGCCCGCAGCCTTGAAACATTGAATAGCTTTCCAGAGGATCTTGTATGGAGAAACACACCATCGTTTATGTCGTTGTATGCGTTCCAAAGTCCGAGCACCTCTATATAAATGGAGACTTTAATGCCCGTGTTGGCGATGACAATGATGCATGGCCAAAATGCTTGGGACCTCATGGTGTTGGCAAAATAAACGACAATGGCCAAAGGCTACTCGAGTTCTGTAGCTCTCATGAACTGTGTGTAACAAATACATTCTTCTCTGGCAAGGAACGCCACAAAGTCTCTTGGCAACACCCACGCTCAAAAAGGTGGCACCAGCTTGACCTCTGTATCACCCGTAGGACGGATCTGAAAAGCGTCATCCACACCCGCTCATACCATAGTGCGGACTGCAACTCAGACCATTCACTAGTGCTAAGCAAGATCAAACTACTTCTCAAGAAGGCCTATACTTCCACTCAACCTAGAACTAGACGAATTAACGTCAACCATGTAGGTGACCCAGAGAAGGCTGCACTCTTTGGCGAGCTCCTGAACAGCTCAATCCCCTCGCTAAGTGATGAAGAAGATATCTCTATCAGATGGGAGAAATTAAGAGATGTAATCTACAGTTCGGCAATCACCGCCTTTGGGCCTCAAAAACTATCTATCTGTGCGTCTTATTTAATTCGGCAACTAAGTGCAACTACTTGGCCATTTCAATTGTACCTTACTATCTTAAGCCCAACAAAATAGTTTCTGCTAGATCTAACAGTTGAAGGGGGAGAGAGAATGAGAATACCTTGATATTTGAAGATAGGATGCCTTGGTGAACGTGAAACGGATTTACCAGTCCAGTAAGTCAATGTATCTATAACGAGATTTCAAACCTCTGCTACCTTTCATTGCTAAGGCTTCAGAAGTCAACCTAAAAAAAAAAATAATAATAATTAAGGAATTGATCTAATTAGGCGTTGCAGGGCCGGTCCTACAGATTGAGGGCTCTATGCGAAACGGATTGCGCGGGGCCTTTTTTGGGTTGTGATAGGGATAATAAGTGAAATTTAAGATTTTGTATTAGAAATCTAATTCGCCATTTCATTTTATTCATACATTACTAAGTATAAAATCACTGTCAAATTAGCTTCACGAGCCATCTACAGCAACAAAAAGCCGATAAACATTCAGATCTACCTTTCAGATTTACTATCGACAAGCAAAATATCGCTTTCATTGTTGTTGTTTTTTTTAAATGTCGAGATAGCTTTAGATCTATATTTGTATGCCGGTGATTATTAAAGTAAATTAAGAATTTGAACTTCTTGTTTTTGGTTAAAAGTCGCCTTATTGTTATATTTTTATTAAATGAAAGCTGACAATGCGGTTTTTTATTGCTAGTTGTATTGATGTTTTCCATATTGAATTACACCCAGAAATACAATTTAGACTTTTTTAAAGGAGATTTTCATCAGTTTTAGAAGATTTTAATAATTTCAGGAGATTTTCATGATTTTTTTTTGTATATTTTACTATTTCATGAGAATTCCAGAAACCCTTCAATAATACGTTAAAATGTTGTTTTTTTTTTAATGTTTACACCAAGAATTCGCGCGGGGCCTATGAAAGTGCGGTGCCCACTATGGCCGCATTGGTTGCAGTGGCCCAAGACCGGCCGTGCCCTGAGGCGTTGACAATGTCATGGATGATTTTCTCTGCGGTGGCCCCTAAATTGATTTGGTACCTATCGTTTCTATTAGGACCATTAGCAGAAGTCGAGATAAGGATGCTTTATATAAGACTCAGACAGGTCCTTTGCCTCTAGTCAGGACATGGTCAAACAGAATAGATTTAGATTGACCGTTAGTGGGAGGGCAGGGAAAAGGGGTAGGGTGTGTGTGGTCAAGCTGGTGAATCGATGTATCGACCAGACGATACCAGAGAACTAGACGGTCAGTTTCCTGTGTCCACAAATCTAAACCAGACCCTCTTTTAGACTAGACCAATTTAGACTCCCGTTGTACAAACAGCTGGCGCACTAACACGCACGCGCGGACGCACGAACATCGTCCACTCACAAACATTGAATCTTCTTTTCAGAAGTACCGGAATCGGTTTGATGTTTTTTTCTTTCATGCGATATCATGAATGTGAAAAATAAAAATTTCAGGGGAGGTCATTCACTATTTTTTCTTCTTTTCAATGTTCGAGAGTTGTTGTTCATTTCATTTATAGTTTAGCTATCTATAGCGCTACAGATTAAGGTCAACTGCAAAATATTTTCATCGTTTTGGGTTCCCCATTTTGAAAACATAAATATAAAATATTGTTCGTTAAATTAAAAAGAAAAACACCAAAAAAATATTATTAATAACAGTTTGGATCTACACTTGAATAGTAGGAATTGTGGTCGAAAAATAACTACAATTGAACTAGGCTTGCTTGGCTACCTATGAGGTGGGGGGGGGGACTCAAGGTTCAACACCCAAGCAGAATTGTGTTAACTGAACGCTTAAAGGCAGCACGGAAAAACTTTCTCCCAGATACACCATTTTAAGCCCCCCCCCTCAACTAGTCCACGGTCCACCCAAATGAGATTGGACCATAGCGCTCTAAGCATGCTTATGCACCAAAGTAGCGCTATACAAAAGCTATTATTTTTATATCTACTTAAATTAACATAAGAGAATATCACATAATTTTATGTGGTAATTTCTCTTTCTCTTTCTCTCTCTCTCTCTCTCCTTCTCTCTCTCTCTCTCTCTCCTTCTCTCTCTCTCTCTCTCTCTCTCTCTCTCTCTCTCGATCTAGCTGCCCCTAATTCCACAAAGAAAGGCAGCATGGAGGACGCGGTATGTCGACGTCTTGGTGTTCCCGGGTTCATACTCTGCCCGCTGCTATTTCCCGTAGTTCTGCGGGAGGTTTGGACCTAGGAAGTAGATTATCTTCAACTCTGAAGAATGACCGAAACATGTAAAACTTTGTTACATAAGCCTAAAAATAGAACCCTGAATTTTGCAGAGTGTAAGAAGGAAGGGAGGATAGGGTTAGGCGGGAATCGGCCATGGCTGTAATGTAATGTTAATGTAATGTTAATGTAATGTTAATGTAATGTTAATGTAATGTTAATGTAATGTTAATGTAATGTTAATGTAATGTAATGAAACTTATAAGGAAACAAAGTACTATTTGTAGAAGCAGATGTTATAGCGCGCGTACGAGTCATCTTGTGATGTACATTATAGACGCTGCCGTAATTGTCGAAAAAAAGATTTAGTTCAAAATAGGTCAATAAGAATACTCTACCCGACTATCCCCCGCTTCCCCTATAGCCTACACTAATTTATACAGTAGTATAAATAATATATAATACTACGCTTACATTAATACTCAGTAATGTATAGAAATTTAAAATATAAATATAGCCTATTTTATCTATGTGTCAATAAAATCGCTTTAATAGTCTTTACCTTTTACAATCGTTATTTTATGAATTAATGTGGTCAATTTGTCTTTGCATCTTTAGATCACTAAGTCTTGCTGATTGACTTTTATTCTCCTTGACTTCTGTGGGATGTTTACTTCTCATACCACCTAATTATATGTTTAGCTCCCCTTAGCTTAGTACATTTTTTCATGTAAAAACAAAATTTATTGATTCCTATAAATAGTACTAACTGCTTATCTTATTGGATAATTTTTTTTTGTTTCTTTTATTAATCGATTCATGTGTTGTTATCAAGCATGATATTGTATGCCAAATTTAAAGATGAGTAGAAATGGTCGCAAATTCGATTGCAGATATACAGAGTTACCATAAGTGTTGTACAAATAATGAAAATAAACAAACACTAGATTTTGTTAAATGTATCCGGAATATAACGGAATGCCTCTATTCACTTAAAACAGAAGTACAGACTATTGGGCCACTTTCTTCATCAACTATGTGTTGCCAGTACGTTAACTCTATGCGGCTACTGTTTACTGTTTACTTATATAGTAATTTTAAAATGTTGATTTGTTGTTTTTGTCGTAAGTAAAGTTCCACTTTCAGACCTTGTGATCTATGAGGTTGAAGATGTAAAGGTCATCTGTTTCAGTGACCCATGGCTAATGTGGCCAGCACAACGATCAACCGTCTTAACTTTCCCCAACGTATGTCAAGTACTATGGCTGGCTGGACTCAGATTCGCAATAATTCGAACCCAGGACTTCCGGTTCAGAATCCAAGATCTCTATCACTCAGCCAGCACGTCTCTTTGTGTTGTCGAGTTGTTTTTTTCAGTTATTTGTTTTGGGATTCAAACTTAATGATGCTTTTGAAATTATTTTCTCCATCCATCGATCCCAGTGGTGCAACAGCCCAAGGAGGGCTCTGGCCTGCTTCGACACATCCTTCCATTCAGATATCTCGGAGCCTTTTGTGTCCACGCCCTAACCCCAGGCTGTTGCAGATCTGCTTCCACATCATCAATCCATCGCATTCGGTGTCTGCCTTTGAGTCTCCTGACTTTGGTTTTAACCTTTTCCTAACCTTTTCTCCTCTGTTACCTGACATTCTTTCAAGGTGACCTGCCCAACATAGTCTGTTCTTTTTTTATTTCGGTCACTATTGGTGGGTCCTCATACAGTTGATAAATCTCATGGTTAGTGCGTGTCCTCCACCCTGTTTCATCCTGTATGGCACCATAGATTTTCATAAGAATTTTTTGTTCCCAAGTATTAAGTAAATTTTCAGATGTCTTGTTCAGTGTCCAGGTCTCACTTCCATACATTGCTGCTGGTCTTATTATTATTTTCTCAACCACCTTTATTTTTTTTTATTTTTCTCTCTCTCTGTCTGTCTTTCTGTCTCTCTATCTCTCTGGTCTCTTTTTCTGCTTTTTGTCTTACTTTCTCATTTTCTTTCCTTTTTTCTCATCTCTCTCTCTCTTTCCTTCTTGTTTTCCCTTGCATTCTATTATTGAATCATATCCACCTCGACACACAGAATGAGAACGACTGACCACAAGCTGGACACAACGTGCGAACAGCACGTGAGAAAATCGATGGTTCATTTACGGCCAAAAATCTAACACTCAAATATCTAGACTGTCACAAAGACGAAAGGAACAGACAGAAATCTTAAAGTTCGGGGGGGGGGGGGAACCGCAGGAGGGAGGGTTAAAAGAAATTATCGCGTTTACCGAAAGTATATCTAGTAATGTTAGTCGCTTAAATAGTACGATTTGTAACGCGTATTCTACTCAATCATCGAATATTATTCGTTCATTTTGCCTAAATATTGTAACCTATGTTTAGCTATAAAACAATGTCAACATTTTCAGTTAAATTTGTGACCTATTTACAAAGACTCTACTGTGGCAATTTACGTCTCGAGGTACTACCTTTTCCCTTTGCAACCTCTTGAGTGACTGAAGAGGCGAATCCTTGATACAAAGCTGCGGTCACAGATTTGCAACAATAACGTTGGGGTCAAGTTTCGGTATTTCTTCTCTAAAACTGTTTTCGAGTCCTACGCGAGGCCCCCACTAATCGGTGGAACCAGCAGTTGCCTAGATTGCCTATACCTAAGGCCGACCCTGATTAGTATTAAGATATTTCTTTTACACTGTTAAAGGTATAAAATGAACAATAGATGAAATAGAGAATTTTAGGTATCTGAAAAAAAAACTTATGATTTCAAGCTGACTGTATTAACTCTTTCTCTCCTAACGGACGATACCAACGTTGATTCCACCAGAATATGGTAAATAATTACGGAGAGAAAGAGTTTAAATTATAAATTAATCCTTAGCTACAGTCTAAAAACATAAGTGCTATAGCAGACAATAATTTACTTCTTCTTAGTGTCGGATTATCGAGTGTGTCTGACTTTTGAGTGTATCGGATTATTGAGTAAGTAAACAAAAAGTAGGGCATCTCCTTTAGACCTTGCTATCTCTACCACCGCGCCACCTGGATTATTGTGTCGGATTATTGAGTGTATCGGATTATTGAGTGTGTCGGATTATTGAGTGTGTCGGATTATTGAGTGTCGGACTATCAATAATCAATTTTAAACTTTCTGTCAACATACCTTCTCATAGCTAAAAATACACACTTTTTCAGCAATGAGAAAGTCAAATGAAAATTATCTTTTTTTTTTAGCAGGGTGTCATGTGGTTAGCCCAATCTCCAATCCGCACTCAAATTTTCATTAACTTTCAGTACATGCTGGACAGACAACTCTCCTAGATTTCTAAGCAAGTTCTGTAGCCATGACCCCTGTGTTCCTCCCCCCTTAGGTCAGCGCACCCTACAGTGCAATGTGAGAAGGCTGAAAAATCCTTTAATTGAGAGCTTTATCGACAACAACAAAAAAAATGTCATTTAAGTGGCAACGGGCCAGTACACATCATGTTGTTTAATTGTTGGACATCACCTTAAAGGTCTCTAATCCGATTAGTAGCTAATCTTTCCGTTAGGTCGTTGCAGAATGAGAGATCGATCAATGAAACTTTTTTTATTCTCTGTCTCTCTCCTTCTCCCTATATCGCCTTTATTTGTCTCTCGTTCACTGTCTTTCAGCCCCTCTGTATATACCTCTCTCTCGCCATCCCTCATCTCTCCTTATGTATCTCTTTCTCTCTCCTTTCTCTATTTTCGTTCATCCCTACTGAAAATTATATACGTCTATAATTTGTGTATTAAAATTATACATATATATATATATATATATATGTCACCAATATAGTTATTATACCGATTCCCATTTAAGCTCCCATTCAATTGTTCAATTTAAACTGCATACTGAAGGGTTCTAGTTCAGTGAATTGTAGCTGCCTGTCGCCTTCATCTGTATCGATAGTTAATTATCATTAATTAATTATATCGATTGATAATTTTTTTGATTCACATTTGGTTTTGGAGAAATGAATAATTGTGCAAAGTTTCAACTCTGAGAATGGGATGTGTGAGAAGTAAAGTAAAAACTAAAGTGTCCCCTTTCAGACCTTGCGATCTTTGTGGCAGTTGATGTAAAGGTCATCTGTTTCTTTTGGCCAACGGTTAACGAGCAGGGTGTTATGTGGCCAGCACAACGACCAACCGCCTTTACTTTCCCCAACTAAAGTCAGGTACCCATTAGAGTTGGGTGGACTCAGGGGCTCCCTAAAAATCTAGAAATTCAAAATTCCAGTCTTCACCGGGATTCGAACCCAGGATCTCAGGTTTGGAAGCCAAACGCTTAAGTATTCGACCCCCGCCCCCCCCCCCCCAATATGTAAGAAAGTGTAAAATATTGTACCAGCCGGACAGATAGATTGAGTTGATATAAGCTTTGTAAAAAAACAACTAAATTGGATCGTCTTACGCTTTGAAGGTTGTAGAGATGATGAAGACTAGGAAGTATCTGTCATGTAGTAAAGTTCCCCTTTCAGACCTTGTGGTCTATAGCGCAGATGATGTAAAGGTCATCTGATTCTGTGGCCTAAGGTTAACAAGGGTGTCATGTGGCCAGCACAACGACCAACTGCCTTTACTTTTCCCCAACTAATGTCAGGTACCCATTACAGCTGGGTGGACTTAGAGACCCAGTCTTCACCATGATTCGAACCCAGGTCCCCCGTTACAGAAGCCAAGCGTTCTACCTCTCAGCCACCGCGTATCTGTCATGTGTTGTTTTTATTTAGCATGTGTTTACGCTTCACGTGAACCTCGTTCCAGATACTCCACAAAACACATTGGATCATAGCGCATTTAGCAGCGTTATCAATGATGCAATAGCAATGTCCAAATAATGATAATAGTAATGAAAAATAAAAACACAAAACTCCGCTTGACACCTTGCCACAGACCGTCTGTTACAGTTCCCCGAGACACCTTCCTTGTAATTGCGGAAGAATTAAGTAATTCAAAACACCAAGTCTATCGAGGCGTAGAACGACGGCCACAAATGACGTCACCTAGACCTTAGTTCCCCCATTAAATAAAAACATTTGTTACGCCTTTGATATTTCCCAGAACACGACCCACTTTTTACCTGCGCAGGCCGTGTACCTGCCATTTTAACTTTGCCTTCTTAAGTCTCCATCTTCATTCAATCATGTATTTGATTCACTTTTTTCCTTATTCCGTCTTGTGGCAACAATATCACGTCATTCTTGCCCTTCCCATGTTGTTTTTTTAACAAACAAGAGGCAGCACATTATTTTTTTTCTCTATTCCCTGTGTTGTTCTGTTTCGTTTCTTTTTTCTTGATTAAATTCTATAGTTTGTTTTGTTCCTCAATTTTATTTTGCTAAACGAGACGAAATTGTTTGTTGTTTTTTTATTTATCGATTTCGCCAATTAAAGTTTTCTTTCGTGTCTTTTTTTTTTGTTCTTTATTTAATAATTGGAACACTGGAATGGATAGAAATAGAGTTCGTAATGGTTGACGATAAGGTTTGGGTTATTTTGAAGCGAGGTTGGTTTTCTTGAGGTTAGGTTGGGTGATGAAGAAGCGAGGTTGGGTTATGATGAAGCCAGGTTGGGTTATGGTGAAGCTAGGTTGGGTTATGTTCAAAATCTGTTAGGGTTATGTTGAAGCTAGGTCGGGTTATGTTCAAAACCTGTTAGGGTTATGATGAAGCTAGGTCGGGTTATGTTCAAAACCTGTTAGGGTTATGTTGAAGCTAGGTCGGGTTATGTTCAAAACCTGTTAGGGTTATGTTGAAGCGATGTCTTGAGTATGAAAATGAGAGATAAGAGAATTTGAAACACTGTTATTTGTTTGCTCTGTCTTTTCTCTTAGGTTATCTTCAGCCACTTTCTTTTCTCTTATTGTCTCTCAGTCTTTCTCTTGTGTGTGTACCTCCTATATCTCTATGTCTGTATCTCTTCCTCTGTTTCTCTCTCTCTCTCTCTCTGTCTATCAATCTCTATTTCAGTCTTTGTGTCTCTCTGTGTATTTCCGTTATGTCTCTCCCTCTCAAAACTTCTCTTTGTCTTCCTCTCTCTCTCTTTCGTTTTTTTTTTTTGTCTATCTTTGACTCTCTTTGTGTCTCTATTTCTGTCTTGTTCGTTGATTTTATTCTGTCTTTGTCTAAACCCTAGGCTACTCCAAAGCTTGTCCAACATGCCTATATCTTTGCTGGTGTACCATACAAGCGGCCTCAAGCAACACAGTGCAGAAATAGCAGCCTAGACGTTCTAAATTATGCATGCAGTTATCTACCTCTTTTTTCCCTAACTCTTTCTTTTTCGAAAAATCCTGGAAACAAAAATACACCGCGATGAACGCGACGCTGTGTGTTCTAGACCGACTCCGCCTTGACGCTGACTCGGGCGCTCTATCGATTAGACATTACTGGTGTCGGAACAGTGAGAACAAAGCAATCGATAACCTGGGCAGGAAAGAGAAATCGGATTAGAGGGGCAGCAAGAATGAAAGCAGTCACGCACTCCTCTATCTGTCACAATGTGACATAATTTCCCTCTTGCTGGAAGTGTCACGAACCCTTTAGTTCTGATCATGTGACTATTTTTTTTTTGCTACTGCGAGCAAAAAAAAATTTGTTGCAAAATGTATTTTTTATGCTATTTGATATACTTTTTACCTTGAGATATTCATGCCAAAATAACTGGATAGATATTATGCATCAAATCGGCTCACTAAGGCAAACTCATAATTGAAGCAAAATGTATCCCTTAGCTAATATCTAAAATTGCGGATATCTTTATGAGCGTAACGTTGTCGCTGTGTGATTTTCTAGCCCTAGTGATTCTTTTTAACAGTCCTAAGGGTTGAGCCGAAAACTCTTGGAACTTCAGGCGGTCCACGGAAAACTCTTGGAACTTCAGGCGGTCCACGGAAATTCTTGGAACTTCAGGCGGTCCACAAAAAACTCTTGGAACTTCAGCCGGTCCAAGGAAGTTCCCTGCCATCGTTCTGTCTCAACAACTGTTCTATCCGGGAGGGATTCAAGTAGATATAATTTGTTACATCCCTATTATTGATAGCTTGTATTCGATCAGGCTTAGAGGCGAGGCCGAAGACCGAGAACACCGGGAATACTCCCCATATTCCTTCTCTGTACTACATCAGCCAGGTGAGGGTCCGCCACAAAGCGACTCCATAAGGAACGAATTGCTGGGGCTTTCTTCCATCCTCGTCAGTGCAATTGTCTTGGTCCTTGGATCCACCCCAACGGGGG
>JADKLZ010084329.1:3047677-3059002 GCA_021533235.1 Biomphalaria straminea
ATATATATGTATATATACATATACCACAACTAAACAATATACCGATCATTCTCTATATAATCATCGTCATACAGTCCTAGATTTAATATTTACACAAACAGCTAATTAGGCCTATTCAATTACACTCTAGATATCTTTGAATTCTTAGTGTACACAAGGCTTATCTCCCATTAGCCCGGTGTGTGTTTTTCTTTATGTATATTAAGGATAAAAACATAATTAATTAATTATGACTACTTGATTAAATAATGGATCTTTTTGTCATTGATTTATGATTTGTAAGAGCAATAAATAATTGTGCGAACTTTCATCTTGATCCGAGAATGGGAAGTAGGAGAAATAGCTTGTGCCAAAACTTGTACGAGACAGACAGACAGACAGAACAACTTGATACAAACGTTGAACAAATACGTTTAAATGTCAAGGCGAATGAAATGAAATAAACACGTCACCACTTATCATTTCCTAATAGAAAATACATTTTCTCTTTAACTCTTTCCACCTCAAACTAAAGCATTTTTTAAAAATCTTTCAAGATATACATTTATAGAAAATTCTTATCACAATTTTTCATACATGTAGTATGGACATTGACTGGAGTAATTCCAGCTACTACCGACTCAGCGTGGCGCTCCGGTGGAAACGTCCATATAGGGAAATGGATAGGCTAAGAACGTTAGCAAACATAGCTCTCGGTGAGCTTCCACAGATATGGTCGAGAGACTGTACATTGCACGTCGTAGGGATGCAACAAAGGGCTCGCCAAACCGTCCGAAACACCCATCGATTCGTTCCCTAACGTGGGCCATACGGGTGGTGATGTACCCTCGCACGTGTTCGATGGGACATTATAGGAATAAAAAGGGCCCCCACGCAACTCGGCCTTCGGCCTCGTACGGGAAGAGGGAACCCGTGCTTGGCTCAAGACGATCGTGTGCAGCGACACACTGGGTGTGATATATGAACACTTCGGATACGGCGGGTCCTCTGACAGAGCGGTTGGTGAAGAGCCGGCCACACATCCTGGCCACGGGTAAAATCCTTTCCTTAGTCAAAGGGACATAAAAGGGAGCATGCTCGCTCTCGTCCCGAATGAACATCAGTAATCAGTATTGAAATGATGGTAGAGTTTTAAAGAAATCAAATCCTACTTATGTTCAAATATTGCAGTAAACTAAACATTCAAGGTTTATATGTATTTGAATAAAGCAATTTTTAAAAAGTTCACCAGTATGACTCTGAGGACCAATCAGTCATTATATTAGCGCGAAGCTCTATCTACTTAATTATCCAGCCACACCACTATTTAGGAAGTTTTAGGTTAAAATAAATAATCAAACGTTTTGTACTTAAGATACCAATAAATACTAAACAAACTTCCACATTCTTATGATACATTTCCATTATTGACTAAAGTGTGAGCTAATTGAAGAAATAGTAACAAAATTGATGTGATTTGATTCCGAGTGTAATATCTACGCAGTTCCACTATAAAAATTTCACGGATTAGAAGGAGGCAAGATAAGTGAAAAAATTTATGACTTTTTAAGTCAAGTGGTACTTCAAGTCTAAGTCAACAGATTGGCAAACGTTATGTCGTCTGTAAATCACAGTGGCATTGACCTTTGCAAATCTGGACACACAAACATACAAGCACAGTCACAAACACACACAAATTCAGTTATAACTAAACGCATTCGTCTTTTCGGAACTAGGCTGGTATCGACTCAATTTCTGGAGCCAAAGTTTTCTGCTATTCAAAAGTATACATTACTTATAAACGCCAGTGGCGTTACTGGGGGCGGCGATCTGAGGTTCGGACAGCACCGATTTACACCCATTAAGGGATGACACCAAAGTGATAAAATGACATATGAAATTTAATTTTTTAAAAAAATTATAGTACGAAGAAAATGTGTGTAGAGTGTAGAAGTACAAAGTCATGAGTGACCCTTGCTGCTGTTCACCGAACGTGCCAGGCATTTGTTTTAAAAAAAGTTTTCAATATTTTCATCACGAATATCATTGCTACAAACTCTGAATAACCACAATACTACCACCCTCCATACATAATGGACCTGTGCTGCTTGAAAGAATCTCTGATATTACAGTTTTTTTACATGTTGATGTCATTATATCGCAATGTATGAAGTTATATAATGTTATTATTATTATTATTATTATTATAAAAGAACGAGTATTCTTTCTCTGGCGCAGCCAGGGTCGAGTTTCGTTAAAGGGAAACAAAATTCATTGTAGTCCCTTTATCAGTTTCCACTGAGGAATTTTCTGGTGATGTGGTTATTATTATTATTATTATTATTATTATTTATTATTATTACTATTATTATATGGTGAGTATTGTTATATCTCTGCTCCTACACTGAAGTATCTGGTGCGCACCAGTGCACTGTTAAAGACGAGTGATAAACAGATAAGGATGGGAGAGAGCTGATTCCGGTTATGTAGATGTAGAATGTTATGACATGATTAGAGTGTAGATTTATTTCGGGGATAATTAGGATAAGTTTTTTATTAGTGACGGAAGTGACGATAGGTTAGATCAGTGGTCTTCAACCTTTTTTAACCCACCGCCCCCTTTTCGTATATTTTCTCTTTAAAAAATCTCCAGCGCCCCCCTAACGGACATATAATAGTAAAACTTTTTTTTTAAATCAGAAGGTAAATTGTACTAAAAGAACATGTATTGATTTATATTGGCATTGTAACTTACATATTGTTAATTAATATTAAATTATTAGTAAAAAAAAAAATAAAAATAGCTTACAGGATATAAATACAATAAGTTAAACAAAATGTCTATAACTTTTTTTTACATTTCTTCCTTGAGCATTCTCAGGTGAGTAGCATAGACGTCAATGTCCTCAGGCAGTAATTCATTAGTCAACAAAGCGAGTTCTGGGAGATTGTAAAATTCCTTTCTGGAAATATTGTGATAAAAGTGATTCAATTTCTCAATAAAAGAGACAACAATCTGCTTTGTATCGATAAGGGAAGCGTGGTCGAAAGGCTAAGTGCGGCTTGAGCTTGGCTTGCTTGGCTACCTACAAGGGGGCTCGAGGTTCGACACCCGACTCGGGCAGAGTTGTGTTTACTGAGCGCCCAAAGGCAGCACGGGAAACCAACTCCTAGATACCCCCTCCCCCCACTGGTCCACAAATGAGATTGGGCCAAAGCGCTCTGAGCATGCTATAAGCATGAAAGTAGCGCTATATAAAAGCTATAATAATAATAAGGGTTAACTTCTTTCCTTGCAGCTGCAAGTTCATTTCATTAATTTCACGATAGATCCCTGACATGTACAATAAATCTTTTTTAACCTTCTTCAAGTCATTGCAAACAGATAAATCTTCCTGTTGCTTGAAAAATTCCAAAATTGTATTGAAAAGTTCAGCAAAACGAGCAAGACAATTCCCTTTGGAAAGCCAGCGAAACTCAGTGTATAATAAAAGTTTAACATGTTGCTCATTATTTGTTTCACACAGCTATTGAAAGATGCGCTTATTTTTGGCATAAGTTTTACTTTATTTACAGTTTTTATAATCATATTTAAAAATGAATGAAGTTGTGGGCTAAGTTGTTTAGCAACAAGATGTTGCCTGTAAATCACACAGTGAATAATTAACATTTCTGAATTTTCTTTTTTCATAAAACTTATGAAGCCTTGGTGGCGTCCAACCATTGATGGTGCTCTATCACTTGCATAAGCTACTAAATTTTGCAAAGGTATTTCATTATTTGCAAAAAAATGTCTTTACTAAGGTAAAAACAGACTCCCCTTTTGTGTCACGGGTAAGTTTTTCAGAAAAGATAAGCTCCTCATTAACACTGAAATCATTATCAAAATATCGCACATAACCAAGTAATAATGAAAAATTATCAATCAATGTGACTCATCTATTTTCAATGAAAATTTTCTAGTTTGACGTTTCCTTAAAAGTTGTTGCTTCACATCACTGGCCATTTCATCAATCCGTCTTTGAATCGAAGTGTCACTTATCGGTAATACTTTCAAAACCTCATTGGGATCTTGATGCATCACTGTGGAAATGACCACTCTTAAAGCTGGGATTATCAATTTTTCACCAACAATGTGACTTTTGATTTTTTGCAATTAACTCTGCAATTTTGTAAGAGGCCATCAAACCGTCTTCTGCATTGCTGTTTTGTTTTTTAAATATTGTTTGAATAGTCGAGTGTTTTTTAAATTGCTCATGAAAAGTTTTGAATTACTCAATGGGCTTATCCTTTTTGTCAGGATGCAAGCCGACTTTGTTTCATCTCCTCATTGGAAAATGTTTTCATGCAAAGTGGACACAGTGGAATACATTTATCTTTAGGCGATTCTATGAAACCCATGGAGAGATAATTAGCTGAATACTGGCGAGTTTTTTTCTTGGTCGACATTGTCAATGCTTTCACTGTAAAATGAACATTACACTCATCTATGTTAACGCTAGATTTATTATTTAAACCAAATAGCATAAACATTGTTTAATATTATTATTATATAACTATGTTACTGTAGATATAAAAAAAATATAATTTAAAAAGCTTATAACCTTGTTTATTTATCAATCTACAAACTGTTTTACGCGCTTAATACTACTGCAGTAAAAAACAAAAATAGCAATCGGTTTTATAAATCATAGAAACAAGGAATTCCCGAACTCTAAAAATAAAATGATTATTTGTCTATATATACTTAGCTAGTGCCGCTTTGAAGAAAATGTGCTACGTTGAAAACGTTTTTCATTTTTTTTCTTTTGTTTCTTCTCTGCGCCACCGATTGCCCCTTATGTGTCCAGCGCCCCCTTACCGCCCACTTTTGTGTCAATCGCCCCCGTACCGCCCTTTGGCTCCCAGCGCCCCCCAAAATCTTGAAATCGCCCCCAAGGGGGCGATATCGCCCCCGTTGAAGAACACTGGGTTAGATTAAAAACAAAGAGAGAAGAGATTGACGCTATCAAAACAAGTCGCTTTTGAGATAGAAGACAAGACGCTATAATCTATAATAGAACGACAACGACGGGTCCCTTCTTGAGTATTAAAGTTGGTTTATCGTTGAAGCAGCGTCGACTTACTATATTATTGTTCGGCCTTCGTTGGTGGTTTGATTTTTGACAGTTTATCATTCAACACCGTGAATCGGCGTGGTCAGCAGGTGAGAAGCAGTGTAGGTTGTCTGGTCAGCAGGTGAGAAGCAGTGTAGGTTGTCTGGTCAGCAGGTGAGAAGCAGTGTAGGTTGTCTGGTCAGCAGGTGAGAAGCAGTGTAGGTTGTGTGGTCAAGAAGAAGTCTTGTAAGGAAACTGTGGTAAGGGTCGTTTCTGTTAGTGGAAGACATTCCTGTAAGTTTATGTAAATTACTATTTTTGAAACAACGAGAAGGTAGAGAGCGGCATTATTTGTGACCTGTGTTAGTTGCAAGGTTGTTAACCCTATAGGAACGTTAAGACATAGGCGGCAACAGTGAACCTTGCATATTATTATTATTAGCTTTTATATAGCGCTACTTCCATGCTTTTAGCATACACAGAGCGCTTTGGTCCAATCTCATTTGTGGACCAGTGTGGGAGGGGGTATCTAGGAGTTGGTTTTCGTGCTGCCTTTAGGCGCTCAGTAAACACAACTCTGCCGGTGTCGAACCTCGAGCCCCCTTCTAGGTAGCCAAGTCAAGCCAAGTTCAAGCGCCTTTTAGCCTCTCGACCACGCTTCCCACCATGTTAGTGGAAAGCAGTGTCCTTTGCCGGGCTGTAGCACGGTGTGTAGACTAAACATGAAATAACGAATGTTGGGGGCAGGGGTGGACATGAAGGTGAAATACAATAAATAAATGGCTCTTATCTTAACAACGGAATGATTCGGAATAGACAAAAACACACGGAAACATGCCGTCTAATTAGGCGTTAAAAGATTATAGCATTAGTCATGATAGTTGTAGATCAGTTTTATCCCGAGTTATAATATTTTGATAATTTTTGTCTCTGGCCTGTTTTGTTGTGTTAGGTTGAAGCTGTAAGTATTACATGAAACATGACTCGGTATTTTAGCAGTGACTATAAGTAGAAGAAGTGTGCAGAGACAAAGGTGATGAAATAGGGCGAAACATAAACAGTCTACGAGGACTCGAACATGCACCTCTAGCTTGGCTGCAACGCGACTCATGTATGAAGTTAACATTTGTATTGACCATTCTGTAAACCAACCAGATCTAAGGGTCTATCATTAGAATTCTAGGTGGAATTGTAGATACATACATTCGTTTTTTTTTCTCGAGGAAAGGTAGTGAATGTGAAGGGGTGAAAATGTTCCTTATAAAAAATCTAACATTCAATTGCTATTAAGAGCAAAATTATCGATGCATAAGATATTTATATATAAAGGAGGTATTGTCTTCAAATACATTTTATTTTTTATTTTTCATGTTTTTTTTTCCATCGACGTTTAAACTAAATGACAATGATAAAAATGTTTGATTCTAGTTGTAGCCCTTGAGCGATTTTGATTCCAATTTTATGAAGACAAAACTTCTAAATAATAAAAGTCATTTCATAAGGGGATTTTGGTTATATCGAGAAGATCAATGGTTATGCAATCAATATCTTATCCAGTTTACGAGATCTAAACGGGACTGACAGACGGACAGACAAACCACGCAAAACTAATGGCGTCTATTCCCTCTTCAGAGTCCGCTAAAATAATAATAATTAAGACATAAAAGCAAGTTTTTTCAGTGGTTCTTCATAAAGGAAGATTATTATGTCTCAGCCCATATCTCCTACAGCACTTTATGGTATGGTGATGACGTGCAGGGGTTCAAACCCAGGAATACCGTGACTATAGCTCGGATTGCACACAACTAAGTAGCTAACCAGACTAAATTTGCACGTAGAAAAAATCACGGTACATAGTTATACTTTTGCTTTTACAAAGGACATATCTTATCAAATCATTCTATCTGTCTGTCTGGTAAAAAGTTTGAGCACGTTAGTGGGAACACTATTGCAGACTCCTTGGCCCACCAGGGAGGAAAAATTCCACCAACTGAACAGGCTGTAAGTTTTCACCATGCCCTGGCTACAATTCAAAAAACTGAAATGGAAAAGTGGTTTGAGTGCTGGGACAAGTCCCCAAAAGCCCGTGGAGTCTGGGAGCGCATGAGGCGCCCTGACCGCACTTCCCCGTGGTGGAGGCTGTAAAGGCCTGAGCAAGCTGTTATAGCACAGTGCAGGACAAGCCACTGTCCTGTTGGCTCATACTTTTCACGGTTATGGCCAAATTTTGACTCACGGTGCCCCCGCTGCGGGGAAGAAGAGGAAACCGTACCTCATATTTTGTTTGACTGCCCCAGACTTGCTGATCTCCGTCTCGACAGGTCTGGGAAACCAAAACTTCTCGACCTGTATGGTGACGCCTACGCACTACGCAAGACAGCAGGGTTTCTGTCCAGGGCTTTTGCAAGAGAGGATTTAAGCCTCTCAAGCCCTCACTCAAATGGAGTTTGATGATGATGATGATGATGAGCACGTTAGTTCTCCCGAATTTATTTTCTGAGTATTCTTAGCATAATTAAACTTTAGAATAGCCAAGACATGAATCAATAAACAATTAACCAATTGGTCAATTGATAACTGATAATTAATTTTTCATTAAGAAAATTAATTCTTCCGTAGTCAGAAATATTGCAAAATTATTAGTTTTTTCCCCTTATATAACTGTACACGTTATTTCTCCCACACCCATTCTCAGATATAATAGAAAACTTAGAAAACAACACAAAAATCGTCAGTGTGTTCCAACGGTTCTGGGTGTTTTTTTTAGCAATCCCAGATTCCAACAAGATTTTGAAACCAATTACATGTTATCATTTTTTTTTTTGGGGGGGGGGTAATCTTTTTTTATATATTGAATGAAATAACTTCTCCGTTATAATAAATGATATATATATAGTTGTAAATACGGAGTTCTTCCCCACAAATATGCCTTTTATTTTTCAATGATAACACCTCACCTGAATCGTAATACGTAACTGAATGTAAATTAACTCCTTCCACTTCAGAACAAAACAGATCACAGAGGTCCAGGTGGAGACCCCGCAGGGTCAGTTAATTACTGGCCTTATATGAATCCTTTAATTAGAAACGAAACACTTGGAAGCCAAAATGTCACACGTTCTGGTGCTGTTGTTGTTATTCCCATAAAAAAGCGTGTCCTTTAACCCGTTCAACTTTCTCCTGTCATCAACTGACTATACCGCGACTGTCATGCGATGCACTGAACACTAAACCAAAAAAAAAAAAAAAAACAGTTTTAAACTATATTCGACGATTTGGTGAAATGCACTATGGCATAGCCCGCAAATTGTTACTATACTGTCACACAAGAAGAAAAGGTAGGAGGAAAAAAAAAACATGTCACACATGCTTGTGAAAACTCAAACTGATAGACCCCCTTGTAGTTATTCCAATAACGACAACTCTGTCGTTCATGTCTGTGATAGTGACAACCAGAGTTATTCTTGGCAGAAGTGAACAGGGGAAATATGTCGTAAAAGAAAAGAAAAAAAAACACTACCACAGTTCCTCCCGACACACACGCAAAAGCGAAGTTTGCGAGTTATCACGCGTTGAGTTTATCCAACACCGGAAAATAATTGATTAGAACTCTTTTTTTTTTTTAACACATGGTCCACGCTACAGAACAGAGAGAGCAGTATGAGAAATGTATTAACAAGGGGCAGAGAAGCGATAATTTTTCCCAAGTTGGTGGATTTAAAAATTAAAGAAAAAAAAAGAATTTTTGTAGGGTGGGTGCAGTGCAGTGAGTCAACCAATCCAAGACATTGTTTCAAGACTTCATGGCGGCAGTCTTCACCCCGCCCAGTCGTATTTATATGTTTCCTTTTCAATAGCCCGAACCAGCAAACAAGCAAAGGGTCTGTACCAGGAGAGAAAGTCTATTGAAACTTTAGGGACTAGACGACACGTATGCTTATGAATAAATTATCTCATAAGTAGAGGATATGAGAAATAGAGGGGGGGGGGGGGTCATCACAAGTCGGAATTGGGGTGGGGGGGGTGTCGCCGGGAAGGAAGGTTGCAAACAACCGGGGGTCAGGGTTTTAGCCTTGTGCTTATAGGCATGGAACTGTAATAAACGCCACTATGTTGCAGAATGTCAACGCCGAATGACAACTGAATGTCACTTGGCGAACGCTGTCTGAGGCCACAAATGTCATCTCTGCTGCCTTTAGTTAAAGTGTGTACACCCTCAGCCGCCCCCACCTCTCCTTTGAAATTCTTCTTTTTCGTTCTTCATTGTGGTGATAATAGCTTTAGCCTTTCTGGAAAACAAAAAGTGTTAATTAGATCTAAATTAAAGAATAAACTTTTGGCCTTTGGGTGTGTGTGTAAAGTGTTTCTGTGCGCGCGTGTGTGTGTGTGTGTGTTTCATTGTAACTAGCCACTGCGCATTTCAATTTTTTTTTCTAAAACAGTATTTTCCTTTTTTTTTCATTAACGGACACATCGTACAAAGGAAAAACTTTCCTTAGTTTTATCATTAATTATTTCTTACATACTTTAATTTTTATGCTGGTATTTAAACCACACTGTAAATTTAATTTTATTATATATTTTCAAGTATATAAATAGAGTTAGGAGAAAATGTATGCAGACTTCGACTTTGTTGCAATATAATCAGAAAAGCGCTTAAAATCAGCGCTTAAAAAGGTTGTAGGAAACTGAAGCAGAATAGCGAGCAGCTTGTTTTGAAATAGTATGATATTATCAAGCTAACTAGACCAGATATAATTTAATGATTGATCTTCGTATCTTTGTTTCAATATAGAGTCAGTACAAAACAATGACCAACCACTCGTATTTTATTCATTAAGAAAAACAAGGCAGGCGCCCACCAAAGACTAATTATTAGAAACAAAGCTAGAAATCCCAGCATGCATCATTTGTTCGTCCGCTAAATTCTTCAAGCATAGAGGTTTAGGCATCACTTCTGAAAGAACACCTAAAAGTCGTAAAACAAAAGACACCCAGCACCCAATTAGAGATTATCATTATTAAAAAAAAAGTAGGCCTACATTTAAAGTATCCAATAGAATTTCCTTTAATTATACAACTTCAGTTTCTGATGCATTTTTGTTATGTTTATCATGTCTAATTTGCGTAATGTACTAACTGTAGCTGGAATCAGGAATATGCAAATTTCAATTATTCAAGATGTTTAGAAAAAAAAATAACAAATTGTTTCGGTGTTCCAACGGTTCTGTTTTGTTTTTAGCTATCCCAGATTCCGACGAGATTTGAAGTACTTCAGATAAATGTGACACCTTGGATAAGACTTGCCGGCTAACCAGATAACAATTTTAAAATCCTTAAAAACTTTGAAGTTTTAACCCGAATCTTGGGAGAGAGGGAGGCACTCAGGCTATGTAGGAAAAAGGAGGGAGAGTTAGAGTGGTAGTATTTACCGTTTTCTAGATCGGGATCTAGATTTATATATTCTTTTTGCACTTCTAATGGAAGTTATTAAACTATATTGAATTTGGTAATGAAAATATTCGTAGACCAGTTACGGGGCTATTGCGCAGTGTCAGTCAGCTTTAATGTCATCAATGATATTTCATACTTCAGAAGCATTGTGTATGTTTTATAAAGGACGACTATTCAGTCATGACCTCAGGATCATCTGTAAATGTTTGATTCCTATTGGAAAGAAAGAATAGGGTCATGATATCTACATCACTACTACATATAATAAAAGGGTGCGAGGTGGCTGAGTGGTTAAGCGCTTGCCTTCCAAACCTGGGGTTCTCAGTTCGAATCTCGGTGAAGACTGGGATAATAAGGCCTTCCTTTAGTCCGGCCAACTTTAATGGGTACCTGACATAAGCTAGGGATAGTGAAGGCGATTGATCGTTGTGCTGGCCACATGACACCCTCGTTAACCGTTGGTCATCATCTGCCCATAGATCCAAGGTCTGACAGTGGAACTTTACTTTTATATACATGTTCTGACCCATCTTCTTCTTCTTATTCTTAATATCATAGATGAACTGTGCAGTGGTTTTCAGATCAGCCACTTCTACATTTTTTGGGGGGTGGGGAGTAGTTGTTTTATTCGGGCCTCTGGATAGAGTATGCTCGAGCACGCTATTCTCCGTCAACGTGGCACTCGAGTGGAAACGACCATTAAAGGAAGTGGTTAGGCTAAAAAAATAGCAAAACAAAACTCCCGTGGGAGTGTCCAAGGGAGCACGAGAACGGAACATTGCACGGAACGCAGTTG
>JADKLZ010084329.1:3062240-3073309 GCA_021533235.1 Biomphalaria straminea
ACATAACTCGTGTAAACACACGCTCACACGTAATCACACACATACAAACATTTTTACAACAATTTTTTCTATATTTGAAATAATTTTTTTTAACGGTTAATTGTGAAGTTCCGCTCTTTAATTCCCCACTTCATTAGCAATCTTGTTTTGTTCTTTTTTTTTTAAATACATCCTAGTCCCCCCCCCCTACTCCAACAAGTAACACGACTGGGATTTTTCTCGGGTTTTAAATATTTCCTTGATGCCATCCATCTTGGCCTGGCATCTGTTAGGTCACGCTAAACCAATTGGTGTTAGCGCTAGTCACATGACACCCTTAACCCAATAGCTCCTATTTCCTGTTACGAAAAACCCTTCTGTAGTCCTAAGCAAAGAGGGATAACTCCGTATTTAAAAAATCCTAAAAAATATTTATTTTAAAAAAAGAATCACATTTAAGATCTAATACAAATAAACAAACAAACAACTTTAAAAAATAGAACTTTATGTCTAGTTTCAAAAAATATATATGTTTAATACCACTAGAATATAAAAAGTTTTAAAATACTCATTTTCCCACGTGGGGGCTTATACACTGGGTCTATGGGCCTGTTCCTTTGAAAATCTATTTAAAAAATAAAAACCTTCCCGATTTTATTAAAAATAGAATGGGTAATCTCCAAAATGATTTGTTATCACGCTTGAAACGAGACTAAAAGAAATCTTCTTTTTAAAAAGTTTAAATCAAATATATTGAATAGGGGATTTTAGAAACGTTTTACAACGGTTTAGGACAAAAACGCGAAAACGTTTCCAACTGCGGTAGGAGCTAATGGGTTAATAACCAATAACCAAAGCCTGACAAACTCAGATGTTTTGTACATAAAGCTAATCTGGACAATTGTTGTTTCCTCAACATAAACAGCAAGAAAACTATTCTTCGATGGATATATACACATTGATATAGAAGGCAATGAGAAAGCTGGGCGAAGATAGGAAAATGAACCAAAAAATGATAATTACTCTCCACCCGTTAATAATGAAAAAATGAAAGAGAATAGAATAACATAGAAACAGACCAGCTACTGTACACCGACGTAAACACAGTAAATGGACCCAACGATGACCTGCTAACCACGGTAAAAAAAAACGTAAGCTTAGACAACATCACAAGGTCATGAGGGCTCGCATAGACCATCCTTCAGTGAACAGTGCCAGGGAGAAGAAGAAGAGAAAAACGGAGTAAGCGATGGAAAGACAACATCAAAGAAATGACAGGCCTATAAGTGAACGAAGTCAAAGGACAGAGAGGAATAGAGAAAGACTGTTGACAGTTCTTGTATGGTGCCCAAACGGTCCAACAGACTTATGGGATAAGTGAAAGTAAAGGGGATTATAAGCTGTCCCGACACGACCAACATGCAGTTTTTTGGCCTCAGAACTGGACACAACAAAATGAGCTAGCCATTTGGACTATCGACCAACAAGCAGTTTTTTGCCTCAGAACTGGACACAACAAAATGAGCTAGCCATTTGGACTATCGACCAACAAGCAGTTTTTTGCCTCAGAAATGGACACAACAAAATGAGCTAACAATGACCAACAAGCAGTTTTTGGCCTCAGAACCGGACAAAATAAAATGAGGTAACAATTTGGACTATCGACCAACATGCAGCTTTTCGCCTCAGAACCGGTTACAACAAAATGAGCTAACAATTCGGATTATCGAACCTCGAAAGCACTGTGCGGTTCATCACAAAAAAAAAAAGGATTACGTGTCTGAACCCTTTACACAAATGAGGACGAAGAAGACAAACAATGACCTTAGAATCTCTTAGTCTTGTAGGTATGAAACGATCCATCTTTACGAAGACTATATTTCTTTCTGGCCCAATGCATCTTCCTGCAGGCGGTCGTAGTTCCAAATCAAGACAAAGCTGCTTGACACACTGTCATTGACTTGAATGGAAACCTTCAAAGTTTTTCATCATTTGATTATTTTTTAGGGGCCGCAGTCACGACTACGTCTCAATAACAGTAAAGCTCCAATTTGAGACCTTGTAATGTATATGGAAATAGAAGAAGAGGCAGACAGAAAGCGATGGGAAGACAACATTAAAGACCCAGGCCTACCTCTGAAAGAAGTTCTAATCAGGGCAAAAGGATAGAGAGGAACGGAGAAGAACGGTCTACAAGTCTTGCTTGGTGCCCCAACGGTCCACAAGACTAAGGGATAGGTAAGGTAAGGTAAAAAAGACGTATATGGCAGATCATGTGAAGGTCATCTGTTTCTGTGGCCCACTGTTAACGAGGGTGTCACGTGGCCAGCACAACGACCAATCGCCTTTACTTTTCACCCAAAAAAAAACAATAATTTTCAACTAAAATTTAGTGCTTTAATTTTTGGAATTTGTTTATTAATATTTAAAAATAAAATGAGTGCGCAAAAAATAATGTCTGTCTGGTTGTGCGCTCTAAGCTGTCGTTCGATGCTCACGATGGTTCCATGTTCAAACCCTGTCCGCCGCCACCCCACTCTCCCGCCGTTCTAGAATGTGATTATCTTCAAATCTGAAAGATGTTTAGCAAAGATAACGGAGATAATTATAAAAACCACCATAATGACCTTCCGGTATCGAGTCGTATGATTTTCTTTATGTTACAAAGTGATTATTCAGGATATCTCTATTCTTGATCACATATTAGTCTGTGAAAAATGGTGTTGTTTTTTTTTTTTGTTTTCGAACCCAAACTTAAGTTTCTTAATGCAGATTTGAACTCTTTCTCCTCAAAGATTAGTTGCTTCTACTCATAGAAAACAATAGTAATGTAACTAGGGTCCAACAGACACAGAAAGCATTAATAAAACGGATGTGACGTCAGTGAGTAATTTTGACGTCATTATAATCACTGAGAGCAACGTGGCCACACAAAACGTTTTAGAAGGAGCGCTCTTAAATAAGCACCTGAAAGCTCTCTCTCACACACACACACATACATACAAACACACAGTCACACATAGACCGTGCCACCTGGGAGACAAAAGTAAATGGTAGAGCATCATGGCGCCGCGTTGGGAAAACTGGCAGCGAAAAATCGTAGAAGGCTAGAAAACACATTTGAAAGAGATTGCCGAAAAAGAACATCTAGGCGATTGACTCTAGCTGAAATAATTTGTCCAGTGTGCATCCGGTCATAGCGTGCTTACGCAGGTCTCACCTGCCACAGTCCTGAGCCTCCACAAGGGGTCATCCACTTATCACAATTGACGAGCTCTATATAAATTATAAGTAGTGCTTATTCGGAATTTAAATAGACCTCATTCAGCTATTGTAAACAAACAACATTTAGTCACATGATAATGTTACGAATCTCACTTTCCAGACTCTCTGCAAACTGCACCATACACCACCAACTGAAAGAACTTGACAACGCCGAGCTCCAAAGTAACGTAAAAGTTTAATGTCAATAAATAACAGCCAATATTGTACAATTGGCAGCACGTAACATAAGACTGTACAAATAGCTCGTATCGCCGTATCAACTCTTGCAATGGTCTCTCTGTCTCGCCTCGAACTTGTACTGAGCCGTCGTAACGAACCGTAGATCGGGAAGTTGTGTCTCCATCGTCTCTGATACCTGCGCTCCTTATATAGGGTCCCTGCTGGCCTTCTCGAACCGGACAGAACGCCCCTCGCCGTTTCTAGGTGGTCAGATGACTATAATTCTCGTGACGCTCCTGAGCTCTGTTCACCCTGCCGATGTTTCGCGAACCGGCTCGTCTAGGCTGACCGTCATAACTCGTCACGCTTGACCGCTCGTCTGGCCTTGGGCGATTTGTGTAGGCTGACTACACACACCAATTACCCCCCTTGCATCTGTGCCACCACCAGGTTTATAACAATAATATTAATAAAACAACGAAAAAAATGTCACATGATAGCCATTGTGTATTAAAAATTAGATTGCAATTTGTGTCGAAGAGATAGAGTCTGATAGAGAATCAAATGTTGTTTGTTTACGATTAGTGAATGAAGTCCTTTGTGAACTTGAATATGAATAATCGTAATTTAGCTGGTACGCTATTCCGCTATTCAAAGTAATCTGTACCCGTGAAGAGAATGTGATAAAAATTTAAAATCAATTCTGTGATGCATTTATTTATATATACATAGCCATACTTAAACAGAAAATTGTAATCTATCTAAGCCAATAGTTCAGTGCCTCAGATGAAGAGTTATACAAGACTACATTAGTTTAAAGTCCATCGACGTATGCCAGTTTAGCTTTGCTTTAAGCGAATTCCCGGAAGAAATTATTTCCTGAAATGTCACATGATGTTGTCTATGTAATTTGAGACCTTTTTTTGAAAAAATTGTGATTTGAGGAGATTTTTTTTTTTATATGGTTTATTCAGATACTTTAGTTAACAGTAACACAAAAGACAAACAGGCTGACGATGTAGGTCATGTAAAATTGGCATGATCTACTTTACTTCGGTGAAGGTTATTGAGGCGTTGTATATAGTTCAAGATTAAATACACTGTTCATTGTAATATACCTGTTGGAGTTCATAAATTATAGAGTCATAGTTGCAGATATAGGAGCATTAGAGAAACAACAAAAGATTTTCATGTTCTTTCCAAAGAGCGAAGAGCCAAATTGTTTATAGCTTTCACTGATTGTGTTGATGTGTGTACCAGTTGACAGATCAGGCATTCCCATCCCCACCCTACAATACTGTTGAGTATTGAAGGTTAATGAGAAGTTGTGAACAGTTCATATTCAAATACATTGTTTATTATAGTATATCCGCTGGAGTTCATCAATCAGTTGACATAACCAACTTCTTGCACTAGACCAGCATCTCACACTTTACAATGAAAAGTTGGGCTGATCAACAGTGCTCCTGGACGTTGCAGTACTCTAACAGTGGACAGACCGGTACGATTTCTTGATGGTAACTTGTCAACTTAAGGCTGAGGCCCAGCAGCAATACAGTGAGCTCATGAGGAGTTTAGAGTACTACATATAATCTATGATTGGTTATTCTTTACAATTTGTTCGGTACCATAGATGGACTGAATAAACTTTTGATTTCATGATAATGTATATGCGAAATTAAAGATTATCTATATGCTTTTAAGACTTTGAATAAATGAAGAATTTAGACTTGTGCACGCAAGAGGAATTAGGCCTACTTATAAATAATTTGGCCTGCAAATATTTCAACTGATGAGCTGATCGAGATCTAAGGATTGGAAATTAACGTAGACTCCATTAAGGTAAATGTTAGAATGTGATTGGTGTCATAACGAGACCTGTTATAATGTAATTGGTGTCATAACATGACCTGTTTGAATGTAATTGGTGTCATGACAAGACCTTTCAGACAGTAATTGGTTACACGACAAGACCTGTTAGAATGTAATTAGTGAAATGCCAAAAACAGTTAGAATGTTACAGGTGTCATAGTAAGACCTTTTAAAATGTTATTGATGTCATGATAACAAAATAGAAATTGCAATTGGTTTCATGACAAGACCTGTTTGAATGTAATTAGTGAACTAACAAGATCTGTTAGAAAGTAAATTGGTGTGATGACCATATTAGTCTGTATTGACTGTATCATGACACAACGTTTTAGGCCATTCGATAATACTTGCTCATTGCACGTGCACTTAATGGCACGTGGTGTCACACATCCACACTTATTTTAACGTGTATTTTCTTTTTTAAAAACAGTTTATATAAACTCACTCTGTCTGTCTGTTTGTCTGTCTGTCAGGTAAAAAGGATGTGCACGTTATTTTTCCCACATCCAATCTTGGTCCAGCTGAAATTTCGCATACTTTTTTCTTTTACCTGACAAAACAGTAATCAATTAAAAAAAAAACGTTAATGAACTTTTTGTAATTAACTATTTTGTTTGGTATTTCGAACAAGGGAAAGAAATAGTATTTTATTCCTAGAAAGCTAACGATAAAAAAATACTATAAGATCTTCTATTTTTATAAGCGATTTGCTTGCAGAGTGGTTAGTTTGGTTGGAAGGCTGCGGAGATCATAGCCCACGAGATCGAAGTCAGGTCGTTCAGCTTTTTTTTTACTTTATAGATGCATTTTGAAAGCGATCACTCAGATACCCCAATTTCTTTCTCGCACTTCCCATTTCCAACTGATCCAGACATGTGGTAAGATCATAACGTGTTGAGAACTATAAAAGCATGAATGTGCGATAAACGAAAACAATTTTAATACTTGTAATAGCGCAAATTTATTATTGTAAGTCTTAGAGCTATTCCATTACGCCTAATATAAGCTTTGTTTTTTTTTAAACATTATTTTTTTTTTATTTAGACTTGCTGATTATCTATCAAATCGTGTTATTCTTGTTTCTATAACATCATTAATAACGTGTAGATCTATAACGGTTGTGTCATCTTGTTTACCAGCCGCAACTATGAGCGATTAAGAATTGTTATTCTTTTTTTTCTATGTTTGAAGATCTGTGTATGTGAATTTGAATTAGAGTATTGTAAATTATTTCTTTTACCGGGATTGTTGAATCATTGAAACTCTATTGTCATTTGGCTGCCATCATAGTGATTGCTGCGTCCGGGGGAGTCGGGGATTCCTTTTTATATTGTTTCAACCCACGTCCTAACAATACTAATTGAGAACCGCTGGGAATATCGATAGACCTCGGGTCACGGTGACATGAAATGTTGTCAGGATACGCGCACTTAACTACAGTACCTCCCCCACCCTCTCCGTTTCCAATCTGGCAAACATTTCAGCGCATAGAGTGCAGTCTATCACCAACCAGGCGTCATCGCTTGGTTGGCCTTCGCTTGATTTGCCTTCGACCCAGTTATATACCCAGTTTTTTTTCCTTTTTTTTTTTCAAAGCATAGCGGAAAATCTAAAAAATATACATTTAGAGTTTTTATTGAGGATTTATTTACAATGGTAATTAAGATTTGAGTTCTGAAAATGCATTTACCCTTTAATTAACGTTTTTTTAAAATATTCCTATTAAATTTGGCACAATCTTTCCATCAAATGTTAGATATTAAAAAAAAAAAAAGCAACTCCAACACAAGGTCGTGAAGCCATTAAATCAACCTGGTCGGGTTTTTATCAAGCTGTCAATCAATGCAAGTTCAGCGTGACCTACTGCTCATCAGCATCAACGATGTCATAAAGACACACGTGCACACACTCACACAGGTTCGACACGTGACCCCCCATGGGGTGACAGAATGGTATACAGAAACTATATAAAAGTAATGACAGTTAGGGAAGACGTTATCGATTTGGTCTATCGTTTTATAGGTCAGGGGTAATAAAGCTGATTTAATGATTCCCCTTTTTTTCCCTTTCTCTTTGAAGATTTTTTTTTGTCATTCTTGATTTTTATTACGTTAGAATTTTGATGAAATTTTCTAAAATTTCATTCCTTTTTTTTTTTTGTTTGAAATGACCCGAGACAAGAAGAGAACAGAATCACCGACAGTTAGACTTTGAGATGAGTATTAGCCTGTTTCAAAGAGTTATTTAAACAATAAAAAAAAAGAAAAAAATATAGAGACGATATAATGAAATCTAATGGAAAACTTATAATTGAATAAGATGTAAATAAAAAAAAAAGTTTATAAAATTTAAAGCTCATTTAAAGACTCCATTTATGAAAATTACAATATACTATAGGGAGGCACGGTGGCTGAGTGTTACAACGCTTAGCTTCAGCACGGGGTTTCTAGTTTCGAATCCTGGTGTAGACGGGTTTTTAATTTCGAGATCTTTAGGGCGCTTCTTAGTCCACCCAGATTTAACAGGTACATGACATCATTGGCCTCCTTCAGTCGTAGTACGACTATGGTTAATCTTGCACACTTCCTCGTGTGGCTGTGGAGCCCTATTTTGGAGCGACACTCCCCTCCACAAATATTGCAGGTAAAGGTGGTCTTCGCTACAGTGGTAGAGGAGCTTGCCGTTTTTCGCACTGTCGTTTTTCTTCGTGAGCTGAGGCCCATGCTCTTTCGATGTCCATGGCTTTCTTGGTCACTGTCTCTCCATCTGGTGCGGTCTAGAGCTGTCTTCCCAATGGTCAGTATTGATGTTCACTGATTTGAGGTCTCGTTTTATTACATCTATGTAACGGAGGTGGGGGCGACCAGTTTTTCTTGAGCCAGTTGCGAGTTGTCCCTAGAGGATTACTTTCGGTATGCGATCGTCCTCCATCCGGCGAATATGTCCAAGCCAGCGTAGGCGGCGTTGTCTGAGGTCTGTAAAGATGCTGGGAATACCTGTTCGTGCAAGGATCTCAGTATTGCACACTTTTTCTTTCCATGTGATTTTCAAGATCCTATGAAGACATCGCAAATGGAATGAGTTCAGTTTTCTCTCTTGCTTTGCGTTGGTGGTCCATGCTTCACTGCCGTACAGTAGTGTACTTATAACGCATACCTTGTAGACTTCCATTTTGGTCACTGTAGTGAGCTTCTGGTTTGCCCAAACTCTTGACCTGAGTCTAGCGAAGGTCGAGGCAGCCTTCCCTATGCGTTTTTTTATGTCCTCATCTAGAGAAAGGTCGTCTACATGACATAAGTTGGGGAAAAGTAAAGGCAGTTGGTCGTTGTGCTGACAGTGCCACATGACACCCTCATTAACTATGGAACACAGAAACAATCCATCCATCCCCTGGCGCTACAGTCCTTGGAAGGCTCTGGCCTGCTTGCACACATCCTGATCTCTCCTGGGCCTTTCGTCTCCACGCCCTAACCCCAAGCTGTTGCAGATCTGCTTCCACATCTTCACTCCATCCCATTCGGGGTCTGCCTTTGGGTCGCCTGCCTTTTGTTTTTTTGTCGGTATACGATTTTCGCTCCTCTGTTATCTGACATTGAAGAGACACAGAAACAAATGGCCTTTAAATAATCTGCCCTATAGACCGCAATTTCTGAAGGAGAACTTAACTTTTACTTACTTACAGTATGCAGTGTTTATTTTTTCTCAAAGTAGGACTACATAGATACAGCGAGTCACAAATCACAAACGTTTCGCCAAGAAAATAGCTGAGAATCATCGTAATAGAGTTAATATACTAGCTCTGGATGAATAGATGGTGGACAAAATTAGTATTGGAAAAGAACTAGGTGCACAGATGGTGCACAACAATACTACTTGAAAAGAACTAGATGCATTGATGGTGCACAATAATACTTCTGGAAAATAACTAGATGCATTGATGGTGCACAACAATACTTGTGGGAAATAACTAGATGCATTGATGGTGCAAAACAATACTTTTGGAAAAGAACTATATGTAGTGATGGTGCACATCAATACTTCTGGAAAAAATCTAGATACGCAGTATTCGCATCACGGTATTCTTGATTAACACTAAATGCATAGATCCCATAATATAAATTGATTAGTAACGGATGAACAGATGTGACATACTTTTTATTTAAATCATTGCTAAGTGTACAGATACTATACTATAACATTAGTTGGTCAGAGCTTGATGTAACACTGTGGGTGCAATACAATATAACTAGAGCAGCCCGAACTGCAAAGATAGTGTAACACTATAAATCACTCTTGCCTTCCAAATGTAATAATTCATTTTTGTTTCAAATTCAAGGATTCATCTCATTTAAACTTTTTTTTTCCTGATTCTAATCAGGAAGCATTTCTTCATTCCATGGAGAGAAACAAAAAACCAACCCAAAACTAAATTTAAAATGTCCAGATTTAGCAAGAGTAACAAGAATATAATGGCATGACCTTTACGAGAAAATAAAAGCCCGCCCCAGTCAGTTCTATTTATTGGGAATACCCGCTGATCCGGCCTTTTTCTAATGAAACCGTCCGAGCCAAATATAGAAACTGGTAACATTGTTAAAGGGAAGCAGACGTGAACAAAGTTATTGTTCCTTGTAGTCGATTTCCTGACATTTTAGAATCAAATTAAAAACAAATATCAACGTCTACCGCTTGAAGTATTAAATTTAAAAAAAAAATGAAACGCAATAAGATCTTGTCAAGAAAATGTAATCATGTATAAACTACTTTTAAAACTAAAATTAATTTGTAAATAGCTTCTTCACTTTCATACATTTCTTAATCTACATTACATACATAAGAACGCAAATAGTCCATTGACTTTCTCAAAGATCCTGAAATTATATTTCCCAATCCTTGCCAGGATTCGATCTCGGGACCCACGGTTCGGTAGCCAAACGTTTCACCGCTCAGCCATCGGAACCTCCTAACTAAGGTTCCCCCTTCAGACCATGCGATCTATGGGGGAGATGATGTTAAGGTCATCTTCTGTTTTTATGGTTAACGGTTAACGAGCAGGGTATCATATGGCCAGCACAACGACCAAACGTCTTTACTTTCCTCAACTAAAGGGTTGGTTGAACTCAGGGCGCACTATAAATACAGAAATTTAAAAAAAAACACTTCAGGATCCAGGCCCCTAGGTTTGGAAGCAGAACGATTAGCCACTCAGCCAGCGCGCCCCAGGTATATCCCTTTAGGACTACAGAAACATGATCTTTACATCATCTGCCTATAGATCGCATGGTCTAACTTTTATTAAGGCTTATAAGTCTGCAAACTGTGCTAGGCGCCTTTCTAACGTATTCTGTAACTGCTTTTTGTATCATTTTTCGAAACTATTTTTGTGTTAGCTAAATTAATTTAAATTCGGTCACAAAAATAAGTCGATCCTATTTCAATAATGTTCTGGTATTTGGAATCGAAAAAAAAAAAGAATCGTCCGCTCTACTAAAAACATTCAAAGGTGAAAGAGGGAAAGAGAAAAAAATAAAAAAGAATTTTTTTCCCGCTGACAACAAACAAGGGCCATAACTAGCAGACAAGAGGAAGAAATACAAAGGGGAAGTAATTGATGTAATAAAACAGCGAGATGAAATTTCTCATTAGTCTTTTTTTTTATGACAGGGATTCTCAAATTTACGGTTACAAATGGGACAGGCCTTGTACAATAAAAGTATATATATATATACAGACCCAATAACTGCAGAGGAAGTTACCATGGCCATTGCAGTGTT
>JADKLZ010084329.1:3089026-3105045 GCA_021533235.1 Biomphalaria straminea
CTATATTTAGAAAGGATTTCTTCCTGCTAGTGAGTAGCTGTGATTTGAATAGGTCGTAGGCTACCATAGTGTCGATATAAATGATACGATTAGGGGATAAACAATTCCTTATATGTGATATCTCAGATAGTACATCATTACATGACCTTACTAATGTCTTGTCATATTAGGATACATAAATATGAAAAATAAAACTGATAATTGTAATACATATAAATAAGATGAATTCCTACTACAAGATCAAATATTATAGTACACTAATTATTTATATTTCATTTTCCGCTAAAGTCGAAGTGAAAAAAGAAAATAATTGGGCTAGAAACAAAAGCTTGGACACGCCCCTGCCTTAGATCTATTTCTCTCCCTCACATATGATGCAAAGATTTTAAGGTGTAATTAATACATTATTAAGCATTGACATTTAATTTGTTTACACTCACAAATGAGGAATTGTAGTAAGAGTTAGCAATTTCTGAAACTTATTTTACGAATATTTTTTTTTTAAATTTATTTTATTGTTTGTTTACATCTCAGGATTTCAACACCAATGTTCAGCTGTACATGTTCTTACACTTGATCATTTTAAACAAGAAAATGTGTATTTACAGATGCATGTGGACCTTAATAAGGTGAAGATCTAGCAGGAAAAGTTTGTGTGAGTCTGGAACTGCAGCTTCTGGCACCTATAAAACTCTCACGGAAAAAATGACCTTCTTTTTCAAGTCATATAGTGCTTGAAGCTCTGTCAACTTGAGCTGAATCAGCCTTTGCATTACATGATAAGCTGTGGATTTTGAAAACTGGTTGCAAGTTCTTGGCGTTATAAAATTTGGTTTCAAATTCCACCATAAAGGCATTCTAATAAGTAGAGTACTTTGAAACTATTTAACTAGAAATTGTTGCACGTTTTAAGCAAAGAAAAATGACAAAACCTGTTTTCACTTGGCTTGATAAATTCAAAAGCTTTGCTTGAAAAGATGAAACATGCACATGCATTTCATACGACAGCAACCAGTTGTAGTAATGTAGACGGCAAACGAAATGTCTTGCATCTTTATTAGAAGTATTGCGGATACTTGTGTGGCACCGAAAATTGAAACTTTTTTTTTTAAACTGCCTGTGGTTAAGATCCCTAGTTCTGATAAGTTGATCACTGAGATATTTGTGCCAATAGCATTTTTGATATTCAATGTAGCTTTGCACAACCTTTTTCGTGTTGAGGGAAGAATTAATGGTTGGGAAATTGTTGATTAATTAATTTAACAAACTCATGTTTTTGTCTTAGTCAAGGCACGGGCTCTTCAATTGTTACACCTTGCATCTTTTCCCATGCCAACCAAAACTTTAAATCTATTTCTTTATAGCATTAAATAAATACTGGCCTGAGTTGTCGAATATAAGTGGAAGAGAAGACATGTTGCCCATTAGTATAATTTTCGTTTACTTTAACCACTTCATTGTAAGAATTAGAAGTTTCAATAATTTTAGATTTTTAATTTGTGGTCATGTCTAATATTTGTGGGTGTCCGCGGGCCGCATAAGGCTCTCTTGCGGACCGCATGTTACCTGCGCTCGTAATTTGTCCACCCTTAATATTAAACTTTTGGCCAGACCATCTCTAGGCTTTCAAATCTTGGTTACTATATAGTTTATAGGTATTGAATTGAAGATGAAATATGAAAGCACAAATCAATGACTTGGTTGCAGTGTAGGGGACATAATCATCGTTTTCCGTGCATTCTTAGGCTCTTCATCAATTGACAGGAAGACACTAACGGTAGCACTCTAATAGAAATACGATATCATTAAATTATAATTCTAAAAACGTTGATATCTTGGTATTATTTTCTTGAATTCATTAACCGAAAGATAATATATTACCTCAACTTTCGATCTCTTAATAGTATAGAGCAGGGGTCGGCAACCTTATGTGTCAAAAGAGCCAGAAATTACAATTTACACAATTTTAAAGTTTTAAAGAGCCGCACTTTTTTTCTTACAACATTGAATAGTACTTGCACAATTTTTTTTTACTAAAAAAAATCTGTTTATTAAAACACAAGTAGTTTTTGTCACAATATATATATATATATACATAATTATTTTTTATTTCGGAAACAACTGAAGGAGTTAAACATTTTCTTAAACACTAAGTTGGTCTTAGGCTATATAACAAACAATTAAACACAATTCAATGGGAACGTTGGCTTCGCATGGTCTTAGAAAGATACATTTGGCTCATAGCTTCTTGTTTATTAGTTTCAACCACGACTCTAAACTTTCAATTGTTAGTTGGCTTTTTACTTTGCTTTTAATTATATTCATGGGAAAAAACGCTTTTTCGCACAAATATGTCCATCCAAAGATAGCAATTCAAATGCCCTCACTTTAGCAATCTGGATGATTATTCCATGCGCCGAATCAACTCGCGGCATTTCTTTGAAAACTGTCCACTTTTGTTGCGTTACGTTCATACATTTCTGGAGCTGTAACTTTTCTAACTTGGTTTTTTAACTGTGTAAATTTTCCATTCCATAATATAAACTAGAAATCCCGTATCAATTCCAAATGGATCAATGTGGGTTTCGTAACTTTGTGTTGAGAGGATTTACTAGGAATGGTAAAATGGTTTTGTTGGTTTTGAACTGTTCAAATCTGTCAAGAAATTTATCATTGATTTTCTTAACTGTGCTCAAGTAATTCATGAAAAACAGTAGCTCTGATTTTATTGCGATACTGCTTTAGACATTGAAAATGAAGTGACTTAACTCACAATATCTTCTGTGAAAAGATTTTTTCTTTAAAACAAACCGATTCTTCTACCAAAACATAGGATGTGTTTCTCTTTCCTTGCAGTTTTAGTTTCAGCTCATTTAATTTCTATTATATCAACCATAAAATAAAATGTTTGCAAATATTTGTCGTTTTCTAATACAGGGCGATTAATGCCTTTATAATTTAGGAATGTATTTATTTCATTCAAGCACAAAGCAAAACGTCTCAACACCTTACCTTTGGCAAGCTATCGCACTTTATTAGGAAGAAGGAGCTCAGAATACTGAGTCTCCATTTTGTTTAAGAATTCTTTAAATTGACGATGGTAGATTGCTT
Source organism: Biomphalaria straminea (assembly GCA_021533235.1). Lineage (NCBI taxonomy): Eukaryota > Metazoa > Mollusca > Gastropoda > Planorbidae > Biomphalaria > Biomphalaria straminea. The sequence goes on from JADKLZ010084329.1 coordinate 3,092,138, forward strand.
TGGACAAGATGTTGTTAACAATCTTGATTGCCAAATTCATTACCTCAACTATTTTTTGTTCGAATCGTTTTGGGTACATAGTGCTTTTTTGGTGTATTATTCAGTGAAACGTAAGAATTTCATGGCTTATTTTGCTATGAAGAATCGTTGTTACCCTTTATTTTTTCCAGTCATATTTCTGGCTCCCTCAGTCTCTATTGAAATGATTTTATTGAAATTGATCTTATTGTTTTCAATGTATTATTGTACGATAAACACTGTATCATTCCCTCCAGTTTGTCCCGAGGTAGCAATCCTTTAAGTTATTCTTTTGGACCATAAGAAGATATATAACTGACTAAATGAGCAACTTGTGCCGTGTCTTTGATTTTTTTCTATTAATAAAAAAAGTATCAACTTATTAGTTTAAATTTTAAGAAATAAACAAGTAAAAAGAAAAAAAAAATTACTATCATTTGTCGATATAATTTTTTTTCTAAATCTAAATAGTGCTAATTGATTTTTATAGAATCATCCGATGAATATTTTTTATGGCGATTCTCCTAAATATTTATCTTACAGTTTTGCCAAGTAGGCCTATTTGTTTATACTAAAAAGACTCCGCCTTATGAGTAAATAGTCCAAAAAAATGTAATCATTGTAATAATAGCCTGACATGTTTAAAGCGATAACAGAGACTATTCATTCTGTAAATGTATTGACAAGGCTCAGTACCTAATGCCTTTTAATCGTTGAGCAATTATTGGTTGTCCGTATGGAATAAAAAGCTATATTTAGCATAAAAGTGTTGATAACTGCTTTGGTTGCATGCTATTTTTGGAGATAGCTGTTTGAGCTATGTCTTTTTTTAGCGGCGTACGAAAGGGTTTTAAGCCACTATTAGTTTTGTGTGGTCTGTCCGTCAGTCTGTCCGTCTATTACGTTTAGATACCAAAAACTTATTGAAAATTCAAAATGATGATATTTTTCGGCTTCAAGCAGTTATGTTTTTTCCTCTGAAACGTAACTATTTGTTGTTGTTGTTGTTTTTTAAATAGATATGGAAGGCATTTTATTTTCATTAAATTACAACTTTATTAATAATATTTACTACTAGAAGTAAAAAACAAAACAGTGGAGCTGATATTAATTGAGTAAAGAAATTTTCTACATGTTTTTATAACACGTATAACAAACAGTTTTGATCTATATTTTGTTATTGTCAGTTACAAAAAACTACTAAAAACGTTAACATATCTTCTCACTTGTTATTCTAGTTGCTAACACATCAGCCTTGAGAAGACAATACTATGTATGATAGTTGATAGAACAATTGCTCCTCTGAGTTAACTGCTAGCCATACAAAACTGAAATCTGTGACTAGTATCTTAGAATACTTTTTGATGGAATGAACAGCAATAGTGTTGAAGCTTCAAAAATATCTCCTTTGATGATTATTTTAACTCTTTCTCTCTGTAATTATTTTTCCTCGATTTGATTGTATTATTCGTTTTGTTCATTTGTATTTTACTATCCTGTTATGATTAAACTTCAATAACTTTTTTGATTGTTATTAGTAAATGTTATATTTCGTAACGAAGTATAGGGAAGTGCATGCTCATTTTACACAAGACGAATTAAAGTTTGTAATTTCCAAAACAAATTTAGTTTAACGGGGGTCAAATCAAAGTTGGCATCGTCAAGTGGGAGAGAAAGAGTTAAGGGCTTTTTTTGTTGATCAGGCGGCTGAGTGGTAAAGCGATTGATTTCAAACCAAATGATCTCGAGTCGAATCTAGTTGAAGACTGGGATTTTTAAGACACCCCTGAACACACTCTACTCTGATGAGTGCCTTACCTAAGTTGTAAAAATAAAATGGTTGGTCGTTGTGGTAGCCACATGACACCCTTGGTAACCTTCGAGTGCCTTCGACCATAAAAACAGATAAGCTCTAAGTTATCTTTCCCTATCTATCGCAAGATATGAAATGATTAGCTTTACCGCTTTACACTGAGATCAACGACAGTAAAGAATTCTATTAAGAAAATAGACTTTACAGAGCACAGATCTAAAACAAACAAAAAAAAACAGCAATTGGATGCTCTGATTCAGGGTATACCAATAATGACTCTCCTGTTTTCTGCATCAGATTAACGCCCACATGGCTTCGAGATCTTCGTGGTGGTGTATCTACGGGACACTACGCCAAGCAGTAGAGTTTCTTACCAGGTCACTACCAGAGGTCTCAGTATACACTCCCAGATGTCAATCAGAATGTATCTGTCAGATGATTAACTTCCCAACATCGATAAAAGCAACATTTTTGATACCTGAGATGAGCTCCGATTGAGCCAATAACAGGAAGGACTAATCCTCCAGTAGTGCGCAAGGAAGAAAGAGTCTTTAGTGCATCGATGTTTAAAAAAAAAGTAATTTGGTCCAATCTCTTTTGTGATGGAGGGGGTATCTGGTAGCAGGTTTCTCGATGCATTTGGGCGCTCAACTAACGCAATTAAGCTCCATAGGGGATTTGAACTTCAGTCTTATTGATAGGCAGTCAAGCGGTTTATGCCACTCGATATATGTACTCGCTATTGTCATACTTTTAACACAGCCCTTTTTTAATTGAGTAACTGTAACATAATTATAGTGAGATCACCAGACTAGTTAATATTGCGTTACATTAAGAGAAAAAAAGTCACACAATATCAAAGTTTAAAGATCAATATTTGTCAAATTCAAGGTACATGCGAATAATAATAATAAGTCACCCCTTGACCAATAAGTGACTTTTGACACGCGCTTGGACGATTGTCGGTGCAGCAATAAATCAATAAGTAAATCACAGATCATAAAAGTATTCAAAACATGTAAATGTAATAAAATTATATATATATATATGTTATAAAGTTATAGGTTATTATTGTTTTAACATCAACAACTTTTTCTGTATTAGTGCTGGCCAAAAAGAATGGCGATTGTTAAAAGTTGAGTTTAAAAATAGAACAAATATATACAACAATAACAATAGATATAATAATACATTTAAAATATATATATCTAAGTTTACCTCACCAGTTACATTAATTGCTCTGTTCTCTATCTGTATAAATTATGAACTTTATATACACACTATAGAATTTAGAACTTCGTGAATTGAATATAATATGTCAAATTCGTTTATTTATGTTTAGAATATTAATGATTCTTTTGACATTCTTCCATTATGGGAATCCAAGAACTGTAACTCCATTAAGGGTAAATGCTTCTACACTACAGGAAAAAAATAAATAGACATTACAACAGATTTACTTCCCTTGTCCTATCCTTACATTTCCATTAGACTGAAACATGTGTTAATTCCTTTAAAAAACAACAACAACATATCTATGTGTAGATAAAATATAAATATGTTGGGCCCATGCAGCTTCTAAAGAGTAAACATCAAAGTGCAAGACTCTTTGACTTCAAAAATAACTTCTAAACCCAAAAGCAGGCTCCTTTCTGTTTTTAATAGTGCTTTTAGCCAATTACATGTCTCCATCTGCAAACAGAAGATTGGCATTCATGGAGAGTTACTTAAAGATAAAGACGCTCAGTGGTTAGCGTCAGATGGCTTCAGGAGATGAATAAAGTTCTATCGTTTCATTCAGCAGGTTCTTAAAATAGATGTAAACTGCATGGTAGACAGATTGTCAATAAAACATTGATTCTCAAACCAATAAATGTAGGGTAGACATGGATTTACAAACAACTGAATGTAGGGTAGACATGGATTCTCAAACTACTGAATATAGGGTAGGCATAGATTATGAAACTAGGGAATGGAGGGTAGAAATGGATTCTCAAACAACTGAATTCATAGAGATGGGTTCTCAAACAACTGAATTAATAGACATGGGTTCTCAAACAACTGAATATAAGGTAGAAATGGATTCTCAAACAACCGAATTAATAGAAATGGGTTCTCAAACAACTGAATATAGGGAAGAAATGGATTCTCAAACAACCGAATTAATAGAAATGGGTTCTCAAAAAACTAAATTAATAAACATGTGTTCTCAAACAACTGAATTAATAGAGATGGATTCTCAAATAACTGAATTAAAAGACATGTATTTTACAATAACTAAATGTAGGGTAGACGGGGATTTTTAATTATCTAATTGTAAGTAATAATGAAGTTTCTCAAAATATGAATGCTTAAAAGAAGGAGAAACAACCACGATTGTTATTTTGGTTTTAGTGTTTTGTTTGTTCACAAAGATGGGTGTAGACAAATTTTGCTGGTATAGAAGTTTGTGTTTTAGCTCTAGACGTTTTTGACAGAAATAAATAATCATTAAGCCATAAGATGGCAGTAAATCTATTAGACAAGATTCGAACCAGTGATCATCGTGATAACAGTCCTGGGAAGATCATTTTGAAAATAATATGTATGTCAGCTCCAGAAATAGTTTCACAGCTGCTACACTAGTCTTAAGCAGACTAAATTGCTTGTATTTTTTAAAATAGATATTCATCATTTCTCTTAAATTTTGAGTCTTTAGACGCTTGTTAAGTCATTAGACACTTGTTTAAGTCATTAGAAGCTTGTTAAAGAGTCTATATACGCTTGCTAAAAAAACAACAACTCAGGTTTAGCTAAATCCTAGACTACATCAAAATTCAAACTCACTCTCCTCAGCGGATTATACCGCTTATACACATCTCTATTTTCCATTTTATTTTTAAAAAAATGTATATAAAAAAAAAAAAAATTACGTAATTTAAATACAGCTTTAACATTTTTAAATACTCGTCGTATTTTAATGTATATGTGCCTTGTGATTTAATTTGACAGAAAAAGATAAACATTAATATTGAAAACATTATTTACACAACAATCCAAGCAGTTTTTGTCTAATAACAATAAAACAATCTGCACTCTTAACTGAACTAATTGTACCCTGCATTCGATTCACAGACGCCTGGATGAAAGCTGCCTAAACAAATAGATTCTTTACAGTACATCTCTCGAGGTCATTCGGAGTTCAAGTAAGAATGATGCACTTATCTCGAAAGCAAAACGTTTTAAAACATGATTCACTAATCTCTATTACAAAATGCTTTGATGCCTCGACGGAAGTCCAGGTTTGACGCCCAGAAAATAAAAGGGCTTATGGTCGGGTTAATGAAGTACAATCGGTAGGCCATGTTGATGACGTTCAGGGTCGCTGTGTTCTGGGTGTAGTCGAAGTCCGCGATCAAAAAGTGAGGGATGCTGACCACAAAGAATGGCACGTAGGAGGCGATAAAGGTGAAGGTCAGAAGGAAAGCCGTCCTGGTGATGGCGTTTTCCAGAGCGGTCTTTGAGTTTTTGGTCTTCGCTGTAGTCTGTATAGGAATTAAAGACTGGTCTGTTGATGGGGCGGCTAAGTTAAGAAGTCTGTCATTCTTTGTTTTATCTGATAAAGTGTCTGTCTCCTTTTTGTCTTTGGTGGCTACCTGTGCTGCAGTGCTAGGTTTAGAGATGACCGAGTCCGTTGAAGCAACATTAGAAAAAACAAACTTGTCTTGGGAGCTTAGGTTCTCTTTCTCTGGATTAAAAGTGTTAAGGAGAAATTTAGAATTTAGAGATGGATAGATTTCCGACTCATTTTTCTTAGCTGTTGCATTGAGCTGGGTAACGTTTACCAGGCTTGATTTTCTTCCTGATTTTTTCTTTTCGAGCAGAAACGTAGAATCGTGGCATGTGCCCTCGGTTTCCATGTCAGTGTTGCATTTCGGAGAAGCTTCTATCAAACCTTTATTGAAGTCCAGCCAAGAGCAATGTTTGGGTTCCACTGCCATAGACTGGTCATGGCTCCCTCTGTGACCTAGTTCCACAACGGAAAGAGATCTAAACAAGGCGGACGCTTGGTCGTCCAGCTCCACGGAAGCAAGGTCAGGGTTACTTCTGAACTGACCGCTACGTTTGTTTCGTCGGCAAGTCGTGGTTTGGATAAGAAGAGGAAAGTTCTTCCTTTTAAATAAGTTGCTGTTGAAACGTTCGTAAATTTTGTCTTTACTTACAACGCCATCTTGATCGTCAAGAGGGCAAGTCGTTGTTACGCCACAAACATCCGTTGTGGTTACACCTTTGATGTTATTTTTAGATTGTGACGAAGTTTGGGTATTCCCGTTCAAACATGTATCACACGAAATTTTAGATACACTAGGCGCGGACAAATCGCTTTCTTCTTTCTCAAAGTAGTAGTCCACGCTGGCTTCCTGGTAGACTGATGAAGCGGACGGCATTAGGTCGTACATCCCTGAAACCACATCCTGCTTCAAGGGTTCTTTACCTTCTGTAGCCTGTGATTGTCGGTCAGATCTTTCCTGCGGGCTGGTCACCACGGCGAGACCCGTGGCTACGGGCGCCACCACGTTGATGGTCGTGTGTGCGGCCACCGTGGTCTTGCTGCGTTTGACTATCTGCCAGATCCTGTAGTAGGAAATGGCTACGGTCAGGACCAGAGTGGTGAAGCCGATTCCCAGGAAGGAATAGAATCCGGCCGGCCATGCTGTGCCGGCAACCTCTTCTGCGATAGAGCAGTCTTGACCTTTAATGCCCTGCACCCCCGTCGGAGTGCGACGAACGCCATAAACAACGGCACCTGTGTGGGCGTAAAACAAACTGGATGAAATTGTGAATGATAATTATATTGATAGTAAACAAAAATAATAAAGAAAAGATATATCGTAAATAGAATATATAATATATATTTTAAAAAAAAAAGTAAAGTTCCCCTTTCAGACCTTGTGATTTATAGGGCAGATGATGTAAGGGTCATCTGATTATGTGGCCTACGGTTAACGAGGGTGTCATGTGACCAGCACAAAGACCAACCGCCTTTACTTCCCCAAATAATTTCAGGTACCCAATAGAGCTGGGTGTGCTCAGAGACGTCCAAGGATCCCGAAATAAAAATTCTAGTCTTCATCGGGATTCGAACCCGGGACCCCCATTTTCAGAAGCCAAGCGCTATATATATAATTTATCGTTTTTAAGGTCCTTTACGTATTTTTATCTAGAATGGATCTAGAATTCTAGAAATCTAGAATGGATGATCACTTTCAAAAATTAATTTGATTTGATTTGAACTAAGTAAACACTCAAACACATTCACGAACATTCACGAACATTCACGAACGCAATAAGAAATATAAGAATGTCAAAATGTAGGTCATACATATTCAAAAAAAGAAGGAATTATAATCTAAGCGCATTATAGCGCCCTCGGCAACCCTCGTCCAAACAAACAGATGACCATGGTCCATGGATCGAAAAAGGGAAAAAAAACTTAAACGAAAATGCGAATAAAAATATTTTGTATGTCTCTGAACACAGTACTCAATGAAATATGCTTTTAAAATTGATTTATAATTTGAAGTAAATCCACCATTCCCCTCCTACTCGTAAGATATATTTTTTGTTATCATTGCTAAAGTTTATTACGGAAAAGAATCTATATATCATCATTCCTTGCCTGGTGTCGAACCGAACCAATATGTATAAAACTCCCTTGATGAGCTGAATTAAACGTATGAATATTTATATTTAAACACAATACAATATTAATGTAATGAAAAAAGCAGACATTTTAAATCAAGAAAGGTCGGTTGATTCTATCCTTCATCAACCATACTCAGCCTCGTACTGAAAACGATGGTAATTGTTAAGCAACAGTTTTTCTTCAACAGTTTTTCTATTCGTGTCAACGATAAAAATAAGTAAAGTGTCCCCTTCAGACCTTGCGATCTATGGAGCAGATGATGTTAAGGTCATCTGTTTCTTTGGCCATCGGTTAACGAGCAGGGTGTTATGTGGCCAGCACAACGACCAACCGCCTTTACTTTCCCCAACTAAAGTCGCGTACCCATTAGAGCTGGGTGGACTCAGGGGCGCCCTACAAATCCAGATTATTCAAAATCCTAATCTTCACCGGGATTCAAACCCAGTACCTCAGGTTCGGAAGCCAAGCGCGTAACCATTCGACTACCACGTGTCAACGTTATCGTCCGCTGTTTCCTCATCAGCTAGAACGTTACCGATACTATTTTTTAAATTGATACTAACAGAGTCTCCTATTGTATGTATTCAAGGTTAAGTTCTTTGAGTGTTTCGAAATGGAAAGGAAACGCACATTTTTTTAAAATTTTCTTTTTTAAAATTTAGTGGACAATGATTAAAGAGAATGTTCATGGCCATCAAAAAATCAGAACATATATTTTTGAGTCAAGCGTTGAATTAAGTTAACCCTTAAAGTGCTGAGCTGTTGTACAGTGAGTGCATACAAAACAGAATATTACAATTCTAATGTTTAGAGAGGTGACTCAATGACTTACCTAACCAAGCCATTGCAAGGCTGGCTATGAAAATGCCCACAATCCCCCTTATGCTTGTCCTCTTGACCGACATGGTCAGACTAGCTGTGCTAGCCGCTCTCAGCCTGTACACGGAGATCGTACCCAGGGTCACCACATAACTGGTCACCGTAAACAGGTTAAAAAACCGGGTGGCCTTGCAGATCTCTGTGGACGGGTAGTTGAAGGCGAACACCAGGTCCACGATGTCCCCGGGCACACAGACGGCGCAGGCCATGATGTTCATGATGCACAGGTAGATGAACAAGTTGTTCTGGAAGTTTCTCTTCATGCGCGAGGCAAACACGTAGACGGAGACCGAGTTCCCTACGGTGCCAGTGAGGGAGAAGACGCTGAGGATGACAATGGATGGTATCAGCCTCTCCAACTCTCTGTGGCTGATCGCCTTCAGAATTTCTAGACGCTTCTCTTCGCTGATGTTAAACGAGCTTTGGTTGGTCATTGTAGGCTCTACCAACCAAGAATGTTAAACGAGCTTTGATTGGTCATTCTAGGCTCTACCATCCAGGAATGTTAAACGAGCTTTGAATGGTCATTGTAGGCTCTACCATCCAGGAATGTTAAACGAGCTTTGATTGGTCATTGTAGGCTCTGCCATCCAGGAATGGCGTTCTTTGTGAAGATATTAAGGCGGGAAAAAGTAGAAGCTCCAAGTTGATGCTTGAATTCTTTCGCACTGAAAATCATGCCTTGTATTAGACCTAACCTGGTAGAAAACAACATAGAAATTTAATACATACATCGAAATAGATTTTTTTAATTGTATCTTTATTAAAACTACGCATACCAAGAATTGCGATGACATGGAGGCCAATACGAGGAAAACGCAAACAGGGACGTCCTCGTATAACTTGGCGTCATACCTTCACGGAGGACCTCAGAACACAGTGGGCACCAGGTGGGAGGAGGCTTCAGACATTGACAATGACAGATCTTTATGGAGACAGCTTGCCGCCCAATGCGCCGAACGGCGCTGGAGGACCTAAGTAAGTCTAAGTGTATACATTCAATAGCTTCTTCTACTTACTTATTTATAATTTTTTTAAAAAGATTACATCAACTCACTCTGTCTGGTTAAAAGTTTGTACACGTTATTTCTCCCATACCCGATCTCGGATCAAGCTGAACATTTTCTCAATTATTTCTTTTACCTGACAACACAAGAATCTATTTAAAAAAAAACCAAAAAACTAACCAATAATTATTTAATTATAGTTAATAAATTACATTTGATATCTCAAACAAGGGAAAGAAATAGTACTTGACTGAAGTGATTTAGTCCCCTATATAGGTCGTCGTCTGAGTCTTAGTGAACACAGCATGAAAAATAGTACGAGACTATAAACATTATAACCACACAATCTTCCATGTTTAGTAGCTCTCCACTAGCAGAGTAGTTACCGTGTTGGCTGGAAGAGTCAAAGAAAGCTTTAGCCATGAGTCCTAATTCAGGTCGTTTCCGCGGTCCCTAGGTCAGACATTAATTTTAACTAATAGCCTTAATTTGTAAAGAATCAAACCAAAAAAAAAAGTATTTTGATGAGATTAACAGCGATGTAAGTTTTAATATTGCCAATTACAAAATACTAAAAATAAAAAATCACCCTTTGGGTCAGGATTTTGTGATTTTACCATCACATAAAAGATACAAGACACCGATAGCGAAGACTAACAGACACAGGCTCTCTTTTGTTCCCCTGGCTGTGAAATCATTAAATAGAAATAATTTGATATAAACATAAACTTTTTTTCACATGTAAATTTTGAATGAGTCAGGTATGAATGTTTTTTTTTTAGGTTTGATGTATTGTTTGGTATACTGCACAAATTGTAAGACAAATTTCCTCACGGACAATAAAGATTATTATTATTATTATGATAAAAGAACGAGTATTCTTTCTCTTTTTTCTTTTTCCTGGTACTGTTCCCTGGAGGAAGGTCTTTGCGAGTCCTGAAGATCTTGTTACATGGCCATACATTTTGAGCTTTCGTTTCTTCACATTATTTAGCAGGTCATCATGGGGTCCGATCGCTGCCGTAACCCTGTCTCTAATCTCTTGATTTGTGATGCGGTCTTTAAATGTGATGCCTAGGATCCTTCGGTAGCATCTCATTTCCATTGCTAGGATCCTCCTCTCTAGCTCTGCAGTCAGCGTCCAAGACTCACAAGCATATTGAAATGTGGCCATGACCAGGGCAGACAGAGAAAGCGGTGGGAAGACAACATCAAAGAATGGACAGGCCTACCATTGAACGAGGTTTTAATCAGGGCAAAGGATAGAGAGGAATGGAGAAAGATGGTCCACAAGTCTTGCTTGGTGCCCCAACGGTCCACCAGACTAAGCGATAGGTAACAGGTAATTCTTTCTCTGGCGCAGCCAGGGTCGAGTTTCGTTAAAGGGAAACAAAATTCATCGTAGTCCATTTATCAGTTTCCAATGAGGAATTTTCTAGTGATGTGGCAGGTCTGCAGCAGTACCGCCCTCTGACAGGCAACGAGAATGTTCCTAGGAATGCCAATGGCCTTAAAAGTATCCGTGAGGTCAGTTGTTATTATCCCCTCGGTTCATATAACAATGGGGTATATTGTTGTTTTAGAAAGCTTCCATAGACGCTTAATCTCCAAGCTTAGGTTCCCATATTTTCGTTGTTTTTCCAACTCAGTTTCTCTTAAATTATGAGATAGTGGTACGGCAATATTATTATTATTATGTTTGAAAAGAACGAGTATTCTTTCTCTGGCGGAGCCAGGGTCGAGTTTCGTTAAAGGGAGACAAAATTCATCGTATTCCCTTTATCAGTTTCCACTGAGGAATTTTCTGGTGATGTGGCAGGTCTGCAGCAGTACCGCCCTCTGACAGGCAACGAGAGTGTTCCTAGGAATGCCCAGAGCATAGAAGGTATCTGTGAGGTCAGTTGTTATTATCCCCTCGGTTGATATGACAATGGGGTATATTGTTATTTTAGATAACTTCCATAAACGCTTAATCTCCAAGCCTAGGTTCACATACTTTCGCTGTTTTTCCAGCTCAGTTTTTCATAAGTTATGAGATAGTGGTACGGCAATGTCAATCATGACAGCGGCTTTTTCTTTTTTATCGATAAGCAATATTATTATTATTATTATAACAGTACTATAAACTGTATGATTATATTTTTCGTTTTTCACATACCGGCCTTTTAAAAAAATGACCCCAGACGTTAGAAAATAAAATAAAATAATTTGCAGGAGTTTAAAAAAATAACTGAAAAAAAAAAGAATTACATAAAATAGCACCAATTATATTTTGATCAATAAGAGACGAACACTCTCAAGCAGTTGGTATCTCTCTCACAGTTTACACGTTATTTAACCACCTGAAATATTGAATACATTTGTTTAAAAAGGAAATAATTGCATATGGCCTTTTTGAACTAAATACTTTTCAACAAACGACGCTTATGTTTATGTGATGTGTGCCTTTATAGTTTTCTGTATGCGGTCCAAAAGAATGGGAAACTAATTAACTAGAATTCAATGGAGAAAAATAGTTATGTTGATAATTATATGCCTAAAATTACTTGCTATTTAGTACAACTAGTCTCTCGTAGTTGAATAAACAGACTCAAAAGTAAAGTAGCAATTATACATAAAACACTGAACCATAATCTTCAAATTCAAAAACAAAATTTAATAAAGTATTCAGTAAGACACAAAGAAAAAGGCACACTCCTCGTCCCATATGCTAGGACGAATTAGTACACAATCTCCTTCTACCCTAGCGATATTAGAGCATGGGAAGGATTGCCTGAGCTAGCCAGGAAAACCAGTGACTTGGCAGAATTTAAGTCACTGGTTAATATGCATGACTGAATGCATGACGCTTAGGACGTAATCATCTCCTTTTTTGAAGTAACGTCTGTATTGTATAAGATAAGATAAGAAGACTCACCTGCTAACACACAACTGCCAAAGTTGGAAGATATTTTGTAACGAGCTTTGCGACTAAGTCCTTTTAAATGGTGCGAAAACGAACAGCAATCTTTTCTGTTGGAGGTGTTGCTGATGTCTGCCGAGGCGGAGATGAGCGTGAGAGTATAAAAGACACCACTGTGATAGAGAGTGGCATCGAAGGAGGAGGGAGAGAGACGGAGAGCTGTGTGTTTGTTTTGACAACATGATTCAAAACGAGGCTCAAAGACCAGGTCAAAAGAAGTTTTATCTTTAAAGATATTGCAGGTAGCGAAATTTTTAAAAGCCTTTCTTTAATTTTCTAGTTCTTCAAAAGTAGAGAAAAAAAATAGAATAAAAAAAAAAAGTGAACGATGAGTAGATAACAAGCTTTTGATGATAAGTAAGCTGTTACAAGCAATCAGAAGAAAAAAGGGAAGCCTCCGTTGGATACCCACAAATTTGTAGTATATAATATTAATCCACCTTTAAAAAATATGTTTAGAAGGCTTATTTTAATTTTAACCCTTTCTGCCTTGTACAACGAATGATGTTTAGAAAGCTTATTTTAATTAACCCTTTCTGCCTT
>JADKLZ010084329.1:3105396-3119613 GCA_021533235.1 Biomphalaria straminea
AGATAGATAGATAGATAGATAGATAGATAGATAGATAGATAGATAGATAGATAGTTCGGAGAACTTCTGCTACATCTGAGATAAGTTGAGAGTTCTGAAAACTGATAGTCAAAATTTATGGATACTTGTGAGGCCTCTATTCTCTTTTTTTTTTTTTACAATTAATTAGATCATTACACCAACATTTGTTATACAGCATGCATACGATGCAACTCAAACGAAATTAGGCGCTAGTGGATAGTGGATTAATTTATGATACCTCAGTCGTACGATAGGCCTCCACTGTATATTCTAACCTCTTTAAAAGCCTGTGACACGAGCCATGAGTGATAGAGATAAGCTTAATGTAATTATTGCGGGGTCATGTCTGCTGGTTGAACGCCAGAGCATGTATTTCAAGAATGGTTATTTTTGATGAACACTATTAAAGAATTTTAAAGAAAAGGAACTTAAAAAAAATATTTTTTTTAAAGAAAGTTAATATTAACTCTAGAGAAATAACTTTACATGACATCTGGTCAGGAGATGTAATTGTGCGCAATGAAGAAACGAAAATAATGGTAATTTACAAGGAAACTGAGATTACTGTAGTTAGTTTGATAAGACAGATTTTTAGATCATCTGCTATTTTTCATGTAATATTTTAAACTTAAGATTTATAAGAAATATTATAAGGAAGAAAAGTTATTTAATTTAAGCTTTTTCCAGCATTGAATGAAAAAAATGTAACATATAAGTTCTCACCCTGTATAGTATTTTTCAGTTCTTAACTAATGAGGATATTGATTCATCTTCTCTAATTGTGTATATGTTTTTATCTAAACGTTACACTTACAGTTGATTTAATTAAATAGATCATTGCATTACGAGTGGAGCGGTTTATACTTACGATTGAATTGGAGAATGGATGTGATTAAAATGAGTTCGTTTACTTGGCGTCAACAGTTGGAGGTGTTGATAACATAATCTCTGTCTCTCGGTCTCTCTCTCTCTGTGTCTCTCTTTAATTCTCTCTTTCTTTGTCTCTCTTTGTCTCTATCTCACTCTGTCTCTTTCTTTAATCTCTATCCGTCTCAATGTTTCTCTCTCTGTCTCTCTCTCTCTATCTTTCTATTTGTCTCTCTTTATCTCTCTCTCTCTCTCTGTCTCAATCTCTATATGTTTCTATGTCTCTCTCTCTCTCAGTCTCTCTCTATCTCTTTCTATCTGTATCTCTTCATCTCTCTGTCTCTCTCTGCCTCTCTGTCTCAATCTCTATCTATCTCTTTGTATCTGTCTCTCTTTATCTCTCTGTATCTCTCTGTCTATCTTTCTCTCTGTCTCAATCTCTATCTGTCTCTATGTCTATCTCTCTCAGTCTCTCTCTCTATTTATCTCTCTCTCTTTGTCTCCTTGTGTCTGTCTCTCTCTGTCTCTTTCTCTCTGTCTCTCTCTATCTCTCTCTGTCTCTCTCACAGTCTCTCTCTGTCTCTTTCTCTCTCTCTTTCTCTCTCTGTCTCTTTCTATATATCTCTCTCTATCACAGTCTAACTTTGTCGTTCTCTGTCTCTCTCTCAATCCCTCTCTCTCTCTCTCTGTCTTTGTCTCGTTATATTTCATTCTAATTATTTAACTCTGCCTCCATCTCTCTCTCTCTGTCTCTCTCTCTCTCTCTCTGTCTCTCGTTCTCTCTCTCTCTCTCTCTCTGCCTCTCTCTCTCTCTCATTATATTTCGTCGTAACTGTCTCTGTTTAATTACACTAAGCCCAGACAAATCTAGATTGTCTATATCTCCAGTTAAGGACATCTCATTGTTCTATTTGCTGCTCGTTAAATATTGATCCCTTCTTATCAGCAGCAGACACTGGCCAAGCGAAAAACAAAAACCCAGACTTGAAAGAAATAATACTTAGATTCAATGATAAAGAAGATAAAAGGATGCACAGAAGATGTCTTTCATTTCAGTATTTTTAAACTTAAATCTCGGTTGATGATTAAAAGTAGATTTTTAGATTAGTGGTGAAGAGAGTATTTTAAAACAATTATTAGAGTTACCTATAAACTTACTAATAACATTGGTTCTCAAAGATAACTTTGTTGCAAACCTGTCACTTCTCTATTCTTTCGTCGGAGGTGTTAGATGTCACAAGAGAGTGATGCCGGGGATTGTAATATTTGAAATAATAATATTAAATAATATTGACGATGACGATCTAGGATTCAACTGAGTAAAGCTTTGACTATAAAATACAGGAACCTTTATTTAATTCCAACATCATTACAGCTATGTACAAATAAAAATTAATAACACTTGTCAATAACCAAAGACATACTTTCTTATATAAAAATACTAGATCTACGAATGCGACTGACTTCTAGCAGATTTCTAGCTCGACTGGTTTGGCGCACTTTGCTGCCCGCTTTTTGAAAAATGTCCCTTTATTCAAACCAACAAATCAGATTTGAATCTAGACGTGTGCAAAGCACGAGACTGAGATTCCTGGAACAAACTAAAAATAGAAATTCCTGGAACAAACTAAAATAGCGCTGCTGAGGCTAAAAATAGCTGCTAGGATTTTTAGACAGATGTCTACTATGTGACAAAACCAAACTCACACAAATCATATGTAGACAAAACCCAAAATGCCTATACAATTGTAATGGGAATAGAGTTACAGGTTGACTTTCATTTTGTTACTTTTGTTTTATTAATTTGTAAGTCTGTCAGTTTGAAAAACATTTCCTTTAGATTAGCAGCTGAATATCATTAGGAATTAGAAATACTCTGCAAAGTAGATATTATTTTACGTATCTTTAATAAAAAATATTTAAGACTTAGAATCTCAATTAGTGTCTAGAATCTAGATTTTTTTCCCCTTCCTTTTCTAATTCCAGTTATTTACATTGATGGAGGCGCGGCGGTTGAGCGTTAAAGCGCTTGACTTCTGAAATGGAGGTCCCAGGTTCGAATCGTGGCGAAGGATGTGATTTTTAATTTCGGAATTTTTTGGGCGCCCCTGAGTCCACCCAGCTACTAAACTGACGTTAGAGGGGGAAAAGTAAAGGAGGTTGATCATTTTTTTCTGGCCACATGCACTGGCGGATCCAGGGGGGCGGTAGGGGCGATCGCCCCCCCCTCCCACTCGGCGGACGAATTTTAGTATAGAATTCACACAATAGGTATATGAATGTATTACTTATGTTAATAATATATACTAATTATTATATGTCTCTATATTTTATATTATTACGCCCCCCTCTAGTATGTTGGCCGATATGGTGGGGTTGGGAGGGGCGATGGATATTTTTATGGATGGATATTATTAGAATATTTTTCAACATTTTTCAAAAAGTCCTTTTTAAATAGGATGAATGGTGAGCTTTAGGTCAGGAGAATGCGTTTCTGCTGGACGAATGCGAAAACGCTTTTGGCGTCGGGGCTTCGCCCCGAACCCCATTGATAAATAATGAGCTGTGGATGTCAGGAGAATGCGTTACTGCAGTGAAGTATGCAAGAAAACGCTTTTGGCGTCGGGGCTTCGCCGAATATGATGAATAATGGGCTGTAGATGTCAAGATAATGCGTTTCTGCAGCACGAATGCAATAAAACGCTTTTGGTGCTGGGGCTTCGCCCCGTACACCATTGATAAATAATGAGTTGAAGATGTCAGGAGAATGCGTTACTGCAGTGAAGTATGCAATAAAACGCTTTTGGCGTCGGGTCTTCGCCCCCGAAATCTACTGATAAATAATGAGCTGTAGATGTCAGGATAATGCGTTTCTACATTGACGAATGCAAGAAAACGCTTTTGGCGTCGGGGCTTCACCCCGAACCCCAATCATTAATAATAAGCTGTAGATGTCAGGAGAATGTGTTTCTGCAGTTAAAAATGCAAGAAAACGCTTCTAGCGTCGGGGTTTCGCCCCCAATCCCACTGCGCGAAGCCTTCCCTCAGACTCCAGCTTGCCTCAACATGACTGTTTTTTTATTCTTGTAAGTCTATACATATATATATATATGCTGTACACACATTTATGCATAGGGTTAGGGTTTACTGGGCGTTAGGGTTAGGGTTTGGAAAAAAGATCGCCCCCCCCCCACTCCAAAGTTCTGGATCCGCTAGTGGCCACATGACACCCTCGTTAACCGTAGTCCACATAAACAGATGACCCTATAGACCACAACGCCTGAAAGGGAATTTTTTTTTTCATTACTTTTTTTTCTCTTCTTTGGTGCCCCAACGAGCCAACAAACTGTTTAGGTGAAGGTATATTTATATCAAACAGAAAGTAAGGCGTATGTATGTATCTCCCGCATAGAAATCATAACCGTTTGACCCATCTTGATAAAACTTTGCATAAATGTTTCTTGAATCATGACGGAGGCCGTAGCTAATGTTTAATGCTCCTCCCAAAACAAGGTCCCCTAAAAAAAAAAAGAATTGCCAAATTTATCTCTATAAGTGCTATAATAAATCGGGTAAAACCGTTTTCGCAGTATTTTAAATTTGATATGAATGTATCTACTTAACGGGTAAACGCATTTTCGCAATGTACTTTCATTTTCGTGGCGAAAGAAAAAAACTTTAAAGGAACATTAGCTCGGTTAGACATAGATCTAAATCCAACCACTAGATTAGTAATACCCAAACTTAGGCCCGCAGGCCGCGGGTAATGTCCGGTTAGTTCTATTTAAAAAGTAACGTTTCCACTAAGAGAAACACTAATCAAACGGCAGACTTGAATTACTTTTACAATCAGCCACTTCCGAAAAAAAAAATGTTTTTCAAAATTGAGTGTTAGTCATCAAAAATGTGTGTAAGTGTATAAAAAGTAAGACTATGTGTTATCAGTGGCGTAGCTAGGGTGGAGGGAAGAGGGGGGGGGGAGAATTTAAAAATCCCCCGGGCCCCCACTTGATAGCGTCCCCGAAATGAGTGTTTTTTCACATTAAAGATTAAGTATTAAGCAAAATGCAGGGGCCCCCGAAGAGGTCGATCCCACGGGCCCCCCTAACGATGGAAAATTTCTAGCTACGCCCCTGTGTGTTATATAAAAAAATGTGTGAGTGTGTAAAACATTGCCTGGGTGTTTCAATAGCGTGTGCGTAAGTGTTTATGTCCATTTATGAAAGCACCGCGATGCATTAACGGAATTAAAAAAGTAGTTCTATCGTAAGAAAAACATTTTGATCTACTGAAAGGCAAATGAATCGATCCTCATTTCTTAAGACGATACTGTAACCAAACGGATTTGCAGATTTGTGTCTGTTGTTTTTTATATTTGCAGATGTTCGATGCTTCTGCTCCAGTATCGATCCTCGTTCTGGCTATAACATCATCAACCTAATAGTCTGGGTTTAACTCGACGTTTCAATTGAGTTTTTTCCCTTTGTTTACTCGTCTGCTTAAGAATCACGTGAACTGCGCATGCGTGAATGAGTGTGTTTTATTTCAGGTCACTTCAGGGCGCTTTGAAACTTCCGACAGGGGTTGATCAACAAGTGCTTTCCTAGGTTGGACAAGTATACATAGTGGGTCTTAGGCCACCGCAACCTATGCGGTCGCAGTGGGCCCCGCTCTTTCATATGCCCGCGATAATTCAATATGTAATTAATAAGTTGCAAAATCTATACGAAAAAAATCCTGGAAATCTCCTGAATGTATTAAAATCTCCCGAAAACATTAAAATCTCCAGAAAAATGCACAAAATTGTCATTTGTGGGTGTCATACATTGCGGAAAACTCCAATCCTACGCGCAATAAAGGAAAAAAAGGCATAGTCAGCTTTCATGAAATAAAATCTAATTATCGGGCAAATTTTCACCTTAAACAAAAGTTCCAACAATTTATCTATTGCTATGGTTATATGCCATAGGTGACAAGGTTCATAAAGTACGGTTAATTTGATCATATTTTGTAACTTAGTAAAGAATGAATAAAAGTCGATGTTTTTTCTTATACAAAATCTTAATTTTCACTTATCCTTATTCCTACACAGACTAGGCCCCGCGCAATTAATTTCGCATAGGGCACCGCAATTGCTAGGACCGGCCCTGAAAGTATAGTAGATCTCTACTACAGGAACAACATTGAAAATACTTTTTCAAAGAACAAAGCTTATAGTGAGTGTAATTGTATCAATTAGTTTGCATCAGTCTTGTGATTACATGCATGTAGGAACTAGACTTAAGGTCTGCGTGATTAGAAATATTTTTACTAATTGTTTCTTTTTACATTTTACCTTTCTCAATGGGCAATGATCATATCATTTGTCTGTACTAGTTGGGAAAAGGGGAATTTAACAAGGGGTTAACTTTGTGATTGTTTACAAAGCGTTTCCAAGGGAAGAACTCCACATTTAAAGCAATATGTCTCTTAATACTGTAGCTTGGTAGTGAGGACAAAAACTTGCCAGTCAATTGCTACGTCATCACTCAAAGAGACTTTTTTATTGGTCCGTCTTTTAGTCTTCAGAGATAAGGGTAGTGTTGTCCTGGACATTAGTTGTATTTAAACTACCTGTATCAGACCTTGGGGCATCTGTTTTTGTCATGTGGCCAGCACATTTCCTTAAATCAGTTATCTATTAGAGCTGTGTGGACTCAGAGGCACCCTAAAGATCGTGAAAAAACAACAAACTAGTCTTCACCAGAATTGGAAACCGATACCCCTAAGCCACCGCGCTTCAGGACATTACTGAATTTTTTTAAAAAAATATTTCTTATCTTATCTTATACAATACAGACGTTACTTCAAAAAAGAAGATGATTACGTCCTACGCGTCATGCATTCAGTCATGCATATTTACCAGTGACTTAAATTCTGCCAAGTCACTGGTTTTCCTGGCTAGCTCAGGCAAACCATTCCATGCTCTAATGGCACTAGGGAAGAAAGAGCATTTGTACAGATTTGAAGAGATTCCCTGAAGTGACCGGACATCGGTCACTCGAAGCCAGAAGCGAAAGTGACACCTAGATAAGAAAATGTGCATCAAACCCAGCACTCTATCTGCCAGAGCGGAAAAACGAGGCTGAAAAAAAAAAGAATGTCTGTTTTATTCATTCATTCATTCATTCAAACTCCATTTGAGTGAGGGCTTGAGAGGCTTAGATCCTCTATTGCAAAAGCCCTGGACAGAAACCCTGCTGTCTTGCGTAGTGCGTAGGCGTCACCATACAGGTCGAGAATTTTTGGTTTCCCAGACCTGTCGAGACGGAGATCACCAAGTCTGGGGCAGTCAAACAGAATATGAGGCACGGTTTCCTCTTCTTCCACCGCAGCTGGGGCACCGTGAGTCAAAATTTGGCCATAGCCGTGAAAAGTATGAGCCAACAGGACAGTGGCCTGTCCTGCACTGTGCTATAATAGCTTGCTCAGACCTGGACAGCCTCCACCACGGGGGAAGTGCGGTCAGGGCGCTTAATGCGCTCCCAGACTCCACGGGCTTTTTGGGACTTGTCCCAGCACTCAAACCACTTTTCCATTTCCGTTTTTTGAATTGTGCACAATTTTATTTTATTCATTACAGTTGGGAGAATTTTTTTCCAATGGCCCAATGTTTCACGAGGGGATGGTCGCAGTTCTCTAAGAGATTTACTCAAGAACCCAGAATGCTGCAGTCTTAGACTTTGTGGTGTGTTGGTGAAAAGAATGATTGCAGAGTGCGTTTTCCTGCTGCGAGCCCGCAGTGGGGCGCGCGGGGGGGCCCCCCCCAACTAATGATATAATGGCAACATGTCTACTAGGTCAATAAAGAAGTAAAACAGAAGCCTAGTTGTAAAAAAACTGAACCGAGTTCATTGCACTGGAAAGGATGGAAGAGATTCCGCAACAGAAGGAAAGTCTTTGCGAGCCCTTTTATACTAGAGGTGCCATTCTATTTGATGCCTGAGGTCATATCAATGTACGATCAGAGGTTCAAGTGTCGTTTCATTAAAATTAAAGGTATCCAAATGGAACTGAACTGCTGCGTTTTTAATATAAACTTGTTGGCAGCTTTTTTTAAGGGTTTGATCTCTTTGTAACATGTGATCCACAGGCCAGATATTTGCGCTCACTGCTTTGAATTATTTAAAGGAGGTATAGTATATATTATACAATTTTAAAGTCCATCCTTTTCTGTTTGACTTCCTAACAATGTGAACTGGTATTCAATGTAGTCAAAAGAGATGTAATCGGTAAAAAGAATTGTACTAAATTACATTAATTGATCTTATCGTGACTATCGTCCATATAGCTAAAAACTTTGAAAAATTTTTAATTTTAATCTCGTCAAAGGGATGCAATCGGGAAAATGTGACATTTTTTAAAAAGCAGTCATCAGTAATCTCTCTTAATAAACTAAAGAAAAAGATATGTACTAAATTACAATCATTGACCTCAACGTACTTATAGCAAAGTAATATTATTATTAACCTAAAAGCATAAATATATTATATTCAATTTTCAATACCTTTTTTCTGCCTTTCTGTCATGCACGCTACAAATTAGTAGCATTTCCCGTACTATTTAATGTACTATATAATCAGTGCCCGCACAAACAAGAATATAACACTATGCGAAACGGATTGAGGGGGCCCAGTCTGGGCAAGGATAAGGATAATAAGTTAAAATTACTTTTTTGTTTTTAGAAAATAAATTAGTCTTTGTAGTACATTTTTATTAACTGAAATCCGATTTTTTTTTTAATAGCTCGTAGGGTTGGCGTTTTCCAATTTGAAATTTGTCTATTTTTTGGTTATTTTTTTTTTTTAATATTCACGAGATTTAAACAAAATCAGATTTCTAAGAGTCCTGGAAAATCAGAAGGCCACGGAAACCCTGTTATAAGTTATAAAAGTTAAACTGGCTAATTTACACCTAGAACTAGCGCGGGGCCTATAAAAGTGCGGAACCCACTGCGGGTGCATAGGTTGCAGTGGCCTAACTCCGGCCCTGACAACAATCCACCATATCTCATTTGCTCCATTCTCAAGAATTCAAACTTCAGGTACACTTTTAGTTTATGAATTCTGACAGTGATCAACAGACAAACAGAACATTCTAATACACAAACATTGAGTGGAGGAAGAAAAACTAGGTCAGTTGTAAGTGACATCCCTTTTGACCTACTTTTTTTTTGCAGCAGTTCGCGACACGCTCAGTCCGAGACGACAAACCCAATCGCGTGTCTCTGAATGACTTTAATTAGACAACAACCTTAAGTGCATTCCTTCTGGACTGTTAGTTGTGTTGTGGGTCAAATTACATTTCAACACAAAGTGTTAGTACGCTTCACTTGGAAGGATCGGCTTTTTTTTTTTTTTTTTGACCAGGAGATTCCCGAGTTATCGAACGTGAGTGTGTCTGACGTCAGTGTTGTGAACTAGAATTTGATTGTTCGCTTGGTTGACGATTTAAAAAAAAAAAAGTTAAAGGTGACTAAGGCCGTGTGTTAAGAAGACTCGGTGTGTTGTCGACTGTTCTACGATAGTTGGTGGATGGTGTGTTACAAATCTTATGCAGCTATAGACCTATGGATAAATAAAATATGGTAAGTTTTTGTATTCTGAGCTTTGGGTCATGCACATATCATTCAAGAGTAGACGGTAGACCTATCCAAATAGATTTAACTCTAGATCAAGTCTCGAATCGAGAGCCAGAGCTACGTGTAGATCTAGATGATAGATCTCTAAAATTGTTCCCCTTTTCAGACCGTGTGCTCTATTGGGCAGATGATGTTAGAGGTCATCTGTTTCTGTGGCCTACGGTTTACGAGCGTGTCATGAAGCCAGCACAACGACCAAATAAAAATCCAGCCTTCACCAGGATTTGAACCCAGGACCCCCAGTTCAGAAGCCAAGCGCTTTACCGCTCAGCCACCGCCTCAGATCTCTATTGGTCTAAAATAACGTATCTTAATTGTATCTATAAATATCTCTTAGACCAGTAACGTGGCAAGGTATCATCGGGTCGTGGGCCCAGGGCCCAATGAATGCTACGACCCTGTTTTAGACCCCAGACAGAGCTAATAATCTAGACCCAGATCAAACATTTAAGTCTAGATAATTAGATCTAGTAAATATTTATATTTTTTTTATCTATAGGCCTACAGATCTAGATCTATATTAATATATTTTCTTATAAAATGTTTATATTGAAAATAAATTGGAAATATATATATATATATGAAAATATATATACATGTGTGTATAGGCTATATATAGGCCCTAAAATTATATTATAGACCACTGGGTGTTCTACTTGTCTATGACAGATCAAGATGGAAGCTGAACTAAACTCCTGTATATGTCGCCGCTTTAAAACAAGTTTGGTACAAACAATAGAATTTTTTTTTTAGAAACCTATACAATTTTCTATTTTCACTAGCAGAGTGGTTAGTAATTTAAGTAGGCTTGAGGACGCTGGAGCAATGAGATCGAAATCTAACAGATCTATTATTGTTAGTCTAGATCTATTGAAAATGTAATAACATGACTGATCCAAACTAATTGATACAGCTACATTTAATATAGGTCCAAGCTTGTTTTCTATTATTTTGTTATATATTCTTATAATAAATACATCTTAAACATAAGCTTATATTACTAGATGAGGTTTCTGGAAAACGGGGGTGTGGGGGGTAGGGTACCGATAAAGCAATAACGTGCCTGACTCCCAGATACGCCTCTGAGATATTGAATGAATATCTGTGTATTGTTTGGCCTGTGGGTACCTTTCATTTCTGTACAACTGTTATGTTATCGATCTCATTCTCAAACTAAAGACAGTTTGTGTACGATGTATGCAATGTAGGTCACTGTACACGCGTGTGCTTATGTTTTCGATCTATGTGTACACTTGCTGCACTTGTCGTAAATGTAAACACTGTGTGTGTACAAAGGAAACCCGCTGTGTGTCTTGTGTGTAACGCCTCGCTGCTCCTGTATGTAGAATCTATAATTTCAACATGTTGTTGTTGCTTTTTTTTTTAAACTTTTATAAATCACCATTGCGGAGGGGGAAAAAGCAGATCACCCTTTTCAGACCTTGTGATCTATGTCAACTGATATAAAGCTCGCCTCGCCTAAAGTAGTAAAGTGTCCCCTTCAGACCTTTCGATCTATGGAGCAGATGATGTTAAGGTCATCTATTTCTTTGGCCAACGGTTAACGAGCAGGGTGTTATGTGGCCAGCACAAAGACCAACCGCCTTAACTGACCCCAACTAAAGTCAGGTACCCATTAGAGTTGGGTGGACTCAGGGACGCCCTGAAAATCAGTTTACCCGGATTTGAAAATCCCCCCGGGCCTCACTTGACGGGGCCCTCAAAATGAGTGTTTTTTTTACATTAAAAGTAAATAATACGCTAAATGCAGTGCCCCCAAAGAGGTCAAGCCCCCCCTGGCCCCCAAACGATGGAAAATTCCTAGCTACGCCACTGAAAGCCAAGCGCTAAACCATTCGACCACCGCGCCACCCTTCTTTCTATGACCAATGGTCAAAGGGCTGTCATGTGGCCAGCGAAACTACCGAATCTACCCAAAATGATGTTAGGTAACCTTTAGAGTTGTGTGGACCCAGTGTATTCATAAGAATCCCGAAATGCATAATAATTATAATAATATTCTTTATTGTCCATAAGGAAATCTCAGTTTTCACCTCGATTTGAACCCGAGGCATCTTGGTTCGAAAGCAGAGTGCTTTACGGCTCAGCCACCCCGCCCCGGAGTAGGCTAATGTAAAACAAATTGATCCCAGTTGTACAGCAACTGGGACATGGCTTGAACCCTGCAGCACAAGACACGCCAAGACACACACACACACACACACACATCAACAAACTGTCATAACTTTGGCTGTGTGTGTGTGCTATGTTAGAGGTGAGATACAGGGAGCCCACGCGTCACACATTTGGTTGTAGGCGGTTACAACACAGAGCCCCTTGCCCTAAGATAAGTTGCCCCCCCCACCCCGCTGTCAGTTGCACAACAACCCGGGTGTGACAAGGCGAAGATAAGATGACAGATAACCTTAGATTCTCTCAATTTAGCAGGATTTAGATTTCACATGAGTTCTTTTTTTTTTTTTGTTTGTTTGTTGCTTCGTTGGAAAATTCACCTTTCATAACTTTGAGATGCAAAGAGTAGCTATAGGCCTAACTTTTTATATATACGAAACGCTGCACAATCTTATTGTATATGTATATGAATAAAAAAAACAACACACTATTAAATTTATCAATTGTATAGACATGAACACACATTTAGTGGTGACTATGACTACATAGCTCCCGTTCACTACATTTGGTAATTCAGCCTACTACCAGGGAGATACTTTGAACTGATGAGCGTATACACAATAAATTTTATTTTAAATTCTATCCTAAATTTTATTTGTAAATAATGCATAGAACTGAAATACAGACACAAAATTCTACCTTCATCATTAATTCTATAAATTAAATTTTAAAACCCATTCCAGTTAATGATTTAGGTCACACTGATGAAACTTAATTAGAAATTAAACTTAGATTTATTAATTACCTTCCCCTACTTTGTTAGTAAAAATAGCATCGTCTGCTACTCTGATCATTATTCATTAAACATTTTCGT
Source organism: Biomphalaria straminea (assembly GCA_021533235.1). Classification (NCBI taxonomy): domain Eukaryota; kingdom Metazoa; phylum Mollusca; class Gastropoda; family Planorbidae; genus Biomphalaria; species Biomphalaria straminea. Next base: position 3,117,972 of record JADKLZ010084329.1, read on the forward strand.
CAGATAGTTTTAATTACCTCCCCTGACTTCTTCCTAAAAATTGAATCATCTGAAATCAGATATTCAGCTAAAACATCTCTACTATGGAAGAGGAGGCTATGGAGCCTACAATGAGTTTCTTGGCTCTGACTCGGTTAAAATCTTTGGACCATGTGATGTTTGCAGAATTGATGTGGAGGCCATACAAATCATTGGCTCTCGACTCGGCAATAATGTTTGTAGTCTCTGATTCAAAACTTGTAGGCCAACTACATGAAACCTGACTTTAACCTGTCTGAGTGGACCACATTCGGGGGCGATTTAAAGTTTGTTCTTCCACACAGTCTTTGTAACCTTGTTTATTTTAGTAATTTATTACAAAGTGTGAAATGAATTAATAGAAAAACAAAACCCATGGATACGAAAAAAAAATCGTAAATAATACAAGCACATGAAAATCTATTTCTCCTTTCTAGAAATATTGTCAGTCTTTCTCAAAAGCAACATAAATACCCAGAAAATCCTACCTACATATACAAGTGATTAAACAAAAAAAAATACAAAAAGAAATATATTATTCAGATCATGTGGGCAGATGTTACACACTTCTTCTGTATCTGTCATCTCTTCCAGTGCTTCTGTCTGGGGCTAAGGCGACCAACCAGCTTTCTCCAGGCGTCTGGATGCAGGTCTCTTCAGGTGTCCTCACGTGCTGTCTATCTGCTTGACATCTGCTTCCTAAAAAACACGTAATTCAAAGTCCCATTCTTCTCCACCGGGATTCGGTCCAGAAACCACTCTATCTAGATTCGAAGTGCCTTACCACTCAACCACTATGCCCCGTAAAATAGCGTTCTTTTACAATTAATTTCACTGCACACTATTCCTTAAAGCTGTATTCTTGTGTTTTCAGTTGCTTGCGATGTATCATATAATCTAAATACATGTATGTTGTATGGCGTCAGAGTCATCTTAACTTTTTGATAATAATGGCAACATCTGCTTTAAAGTCTTCTGAAAGTGTGTGCGTTTTACAGTGGAAGCATACACTATATACGTACACCTACGCTCCAACTGTTGTCAAATGTTTTAAAGGCGGATTGTATAATAGACCTGTTGCAAAACATTTAAATTTCACGCTATCGTTAATGGGCTTTGTGTGTGTATCTGTAGACCTGTTGCAAAACATTTAAATTTCGCGCTATCGTTAATGGGCTTTGTGTGTGCATCTGTATCGTATTGTGTGAGTACGTTCTTATTTCTGATTGCTCCAGAAAGTTGCATAAAGCAGGTATTATCTTTTTTTTTTTTTTTTACAATGCCTCCTTTCAAGTCACTCCTTCATGGAGAGTTGTCTGACGCTGATCTCAAAAATGGTTCTAACATCTGATGTATTGCGCTGAGAAAAAAAAAATACTAGCTTTTTGGCCACATGGGGAAAACTCTAGGTTGACCTTTATAATTTTTTAAAGTGAAAATAAATTTGGCTAGAGAATAAATCTAGGTCTAGATCCTTACATATGTTTTGAAAAAAAATATCGCGTTCGGGAATTTCCAAATGTAAAAAAGCTTTATTTATTCAATAGTTTAATAGATAAATAACTCATCTAGGCCTACATCTAAATACTTATCATTGGAATAGTAAAGGTGTAGGCTAGATCTA
>JADKLZ010084329.1:3119623-3139576 GCA_021533235.1 Biomphalaria straminea
ATCTAAATACTTATCATTGGAATAGTAAAGGTGTAGGCTAGATCTATACATTCGCTTAACCAGGGTTCTATCTCTAGGAGAATGGAGCGGGCTAAAAATATGTTTAAAAAGTAAAATTTAGTAAGTTTTAAGAGAAAAACGATTGCTCTATTAGTTAAAACAAAGGAGGTTGATTTAAATTTATGTTGCTCAAGTTGTAGAGCTAATTTGTGATAAGAATGCCTCCTAATCAATGAAAGTCTCTCTCATGTTGATCGACTCTTCTCGCTTTAGTATTTGGTCCGAAAAAGCAAAAAAAAAAAAAAAAAACAAGGAAAAGAATACTTTTTTTAAAACAAAGTTTATCTAAGATAAACCGCTAATTACTGCTATTTATCTGACTATAACATATCCTAACTCCCTTTCTGCCATATAAAAATAAAAAAAATAATTAATTAGTACTAATTGATTAACTAATTAGTAATTTTTTTTCGATTTATTCGTATGTTGTCATTGATCATGAATAATTATGTAAAAATTTGAACTTGATCCGTGAATGGGAAGTGGGAGAAAAAGGGTGACAAAACGTAAAACAAAGGGGATTAAACGCATATTTACATCATCCCCCATTAAGTAGCAGCTATTCCCCTTATTACGATATTAAATAAAACAATTGATCATCAGTACTTTAATTTGTTTTTTTTTGTTTTGTTGTTTGCTTGGTTTATGTTTTGTCAGGTACACGGTACAATGAATAATTGTGCAAAGTTTCAACTTGATCCGATAAAAGGGAGACAAAATATGTTCAAACTTTTTACCAGACAGACAGACAGTTGCAGAAAGGTTTGCAATAACCTAAAATCACAGATTTTGAGAGGCTCTGGACAACAAGTTTCTTTTGAATAGCTTTTAAAATACAAATAATAAACAGGCTTGTCTTCGGGACTCTTCGGATAAGGGACGTGAGCTTCATAGAGCAATGAATAGACCAGACAGAAAGGATGCATGGTGGCGGTTGGGTCGAGCAGAGCAAGCGATTCTTGCTCAGTTCCGCACAGGGCACTGTCCGATCGGCGCGTACTTCGGACGGTGGAGGGAGAACTGCGATACAAGGTGCCGCCATTGCATGGAAGACGATGAGACCGTAGACCACATTCTGCACGAATGCCGGGTCTTGCATGAAGGACGATTTGGACAAAGTGTTGGAGAAAATACTGGTGCGCGTAAGGCATTAGGGTTGTCCTTGTACGGGGATAAGGCAACCTTAAGATTCACTGCTCGCTTCCTCTCACGTGCTCTAAGGGAGTAGCTCTCAGCATGTTTATTACCAATGGGGTTTCTGACTCGAGTCCGAAGATCAGTGAGGAATGCAGCATTTCCCGAGGCTGTACAGACCCAGCTGTGACCTACATATTTTACCGAATCCAGAGCAAGCATAACCATTGTCCGAAGGTCGATTTAGATTTTCTTTTCGCCGTTTGCATTTGTCCTCGGCAGCGGATTTTCTTTTGGTCTCTAATGTGTATCCCGCGGCCTTCGCGAGTCACCTTCATCTGTCTCGTTCTGAGGCCGCATGCAGCCAGGTGCTCACTTCTATCTCAGCCAAGGAAAGTTGACGCCTAAGCTGGTCTTTGAAGCGTTTCCGTGGGGCGCCTCTGTTACGTCGACCACCTTTTTGTTCACCAATTACAAATACAAAGGTTGTTATATATCCCTTTTTCTGTGAGTTTGTTGAAATTAGAATATTGGAGGGACTAAGTTCGATACATTGATACAATGGCATAAAAGGAAGACACGTCATACTTTCCCAGGACGTATTATATAAGATAAGATAAGATAAGACGTCTGGTAACCCTTGGCTGAAGGAGAGCTTAAGTTTGATGAAAAGTTGTTTCACTAAGTTAATGTTGTTCGTATTCTATATTGCTTTTGCTATAGTAGAAATGCTGATGTAGAGAATGGTAGTCAAACTGAATTTCCATTTTGCGTGGACCAACAAAATTATCTTATGTTATTATCTTATTATATTATCATAATATCTTATCTTATGTTATCTTATCTTAAATTCATGAATTTGTTATCTTATCTTAACGTCTTAAATATCTTAAATATCTTATAATAATGTCTTATTATATTATTTTAATATCTTATCAAATTATCTTACCTTATTATCTTATCTTGATGTCTTACACATCTTATTATCTTAAATATATTATCTTACTATCTTTAATATCTTATTTTTTTATCTTTTATTATCTTATTATCTTAAATATATTCTTACCTCAATTATCTTATATTATTATCTCAAATATCTTATCTTAGCTTAAGCATGCCTGATAAGAAATCACATTCAATGTACTTGTTACCTTTATTATTGTTCTTTCAGCAGAATATGAAACGAGTACAGCCCTTCCATAGAACGGTTTCCTTTTCTTGATGTAAGTCCTCCCTGAAAGGGGCCCAGTCACAGCATGAAGGGGCTGACTAGGAGAATAGGGGCCCAGGGCCTGGCCATTATCTTTGTAAGCGTTTGTCTGTTTAAGCTAGGTAAGTTATATTGACAAATACAAATAGTATAAATCTCAACCAATATATAAACATACAGAAACGTCAACCAGATAGAGAGAGATATAATACCAAATGAGAGACTTAAGACTTGACAGCAAAATGTAATTTTGGCATAGCCAATTATTTTAAACTTTTGAATCAACCATCACAATTTTGTATGTGTGTGCATTTCGGATGTTCGTGTGTCTTTCGTTTAGATATGTATCATTGGATGTTTAGTGTGTTTGTGGGGGAAAGTATGTATGTGTAAATATAAACTGCCTTTTGAAATGTATCAAGTTCTGGCTATCGAAAAAATTATTTCAAGGGGGGGAGGGTAGCTAAACCCATTGACCACTTGTACTCATCTTGAAATCTCTAGAGATGCACATTTTGAAATTACCTTTAAATTCAATAATGAGATGCCAAGTATATGTTATGATCTTTTGTCTCAACGATGTGCTACGATCTTTTGTCTCAACTATATGAAACACCCTTTCTCACAACGATCCATAATCTCAACAATGCTTTACGATTCTGGGACTCGCCCATCTGCACTTAACTGTGGGCGTGTAATTACATAATACATATCTGTTGGCCAGTTGTACCATAGAGACCAGTGCGTTTTTGTTTTCTCGGCGACTTGCGCCATCTGGCGTGTGATATTGTTTCTGGGCATTCTGGTAGCTATCACATTGAATGTTTCATGATAGTTTTATGCATTATATATTATAGAATGTAGTACGTAGTCATTGCTACAGTTGAATCCGTGACAACACCGACCTGGTCTTCAAACATCTAAGAGATTGTAATCAGTCGTAAGATTTGTTTCCTTTGAACTCTCCCCACCACACACACACACACATGCAAAACAGATGGAAAGAATGATCTGGATGTTGCATTCAGGGCCGGCCTTAGGCTTAGGCAAACTATAATAGGCAACTTCGTGATATAAAAGATAATCTTTTTAAATGTAGTCTTTACCATGTATTACTATAATATATAGAGATAAAAATTTTGACAAACGCAAAACCTCATTATAAGTAGTTACTCCTTTTTATTGATTCTTCTATTAGGTTCTGAATTGTTTCTGCAGTGCAGTTTCTCCAATGTAATAGAACAACTACTTCTTCTTTTCTATTATCATTTTTTGTCACCATTTTGCAGTAGTGTGTTCCTGTCGGTCCCCAGTGACGGAATTGTTTGCCTACCACAATCCCACAGTATACCAGATGAATGATAGTGTCATCCCTTTTTTAACCTCAGAGAAGTAATCAATTTATTTACTTCTAGTGATTGTGTCAATTATATTTATTGTTAGTGATTGTGTCAATTTTATTTATTTCTGGTGATTGTGTCAATTTCATTTATTTCTAGTGATTGTGTCAATTTCATTTACTTATAGTCATGGGCGCCCGCAGGATTTTTTCTAGGGGGGTACAAACTATTTACTGAACGCGTTGTTTAGCTTATCCGTTCTGCCTTTACCTTCCTACGGCCGATCTAGCAAAAATTGTTAACAACGAACTGCAATTAACATCCGCCAAACAAATCGTCTCAAAATTGTGACTGGGGTTTTATTTCTCACACTGAAAGGTAAAAATAAAACTGTTGCGGAAAATAGAAAGTCTTCTTGATGACACCAACAGCATTACGTACATCTGAAACGTCATTCGGGCTATTGATAAAAAAGTTAAATCTGTGAGACGCATACGGACAAAAGTCTGCTTTAGGATATTTTTCACGAATCCTTTCCAGAAAACATTTATGAAAGCTAGCCATCACGGGGCAGCCTTTGTAGTCTTGGCCGAAAAGTTTGTTCATGTCTAGACTGTGCATTGTGTATTCGCTGACAATGACGTTTGACACACGCAGTGTTTTCCTTCAAACAACAGAAACAATACCAGTAAAGTCTTCTCTGAAACAATCGTCATCAACAAACCGATAAGTGTCTGAGCTAGCTGCAGTTTCATCTACAAATTACCAGCAAAAGCAGTTAATTTACTATGCTGCTGCTCCTATTTGTTTTTGGTTCCTTGCTGCTGCCAGTGCTCCGTTAATTCAAATCAATGTTTTGACAGAGGACGTTGGCATGTGTTGGTATATCTTTCGACCCACACATGTCTGCTCTGCAAGGGTCTTTATCTTCAGTTCAAAGATTAGGTCATATCCGACTATATTTGACAACGGAGTCAACAAAAAAGCTAGCTGTAGCATTCATAGCCTTCCGACCGACTTGACTACTGCAACACCGTACTAGCTGGTAAACCTGATGACAAAATAGCAAGCTGCAGCGAATTCAGAACAACGCCTCATGTATAGTCCATCGGAAAACAAAACGAGATTCCGCTTTTGCTCTCTTGCGTACACTACAAGTTGTCCACCTTTTGTCATCAGTGCATCCACAATAAAGAAATGCCCTTGTACCTTAGTGAACTGATTACTCCATAAGTCCCTCAGAGAACACTGTGCTCCATGAACACAACGCTTCTAGTGATGCCACGTTTTTCCATCAATAGTAACTGTTAGGGGCGTTTTCAGTAAACAGACAAAGGTAGGGAACTCACAGACAACAAGCTACACTAAATTCAAGAAGAACATTAAGACATATTTGTTCAAAACTTCCTTAGATTAGTTTGTCATTTTAGCTCTCATCTTTATGTTTGTAATGTTATCACAGCGCCTTGAGCCTACATCATGTTTTTTAAAAGCGCTTTATAAATTAAATTATTATTATTAAGAGCTTTCTTATATATAGTCTGCAATCTTAAACTGGTGGACGTGTTAGACCTGCTATTTTATCGAACACTAAAACCGACCTCTACTCCGCAAGACGTAAATACATTTACAAATTTGACTGCACTCTTCATATTTGCTCAAAGAAACTTTCACATTTATCATATCGAAACAAATCAAGGATTTCTCCTCCAATTAAAAAAAAAGTATTTTATTCCCAATCTGAGCCTTCACTAAATATAATACAATATTATGTGCAAGCGAAAACACAACGTCACGACTTAGCGCTACAGAATATTTCACACTTTTCATAGTACAAAAAACTGCAAGCCTTTAAGAAAGCATAGGCTACATGGTCGGCCACCAACGACATAATAGCTTATTCTAGTTTATGGCAATAATAGTTTTATCCTTACAGTTTTACATCAGTTGAAGCACAACTTCTTATTTGCTACTTCTATTAAATTAATTTTTAAAAAAATGGTTAAAAATTGGCTACTCCGAATCCAGGGGGGTGCAAGTGCACCCTCTTGCACCCCCCTGAGGGCGCCCATGCTTCTAGTGAATGTATCAATTTTAGTTTGTTTTTAGTGATTTTGTCAATTATATTTATTTCTAGTGATTGTGCCAATTTTAATTATTTCTAGTGATTGTGTCAATTTCATTTATTTCTAGGGATTGTGTCAATTTTATTTATTTCTAGTGATTGTGTCAATTTCATTTATTTCTTGTGATTGTGTCAATTTCATTTATTTCTAGGGATTGTGTCAATTTTATTTATTTCTAGTGATTGTGTTAATTTTATTTATTTCTAGTGATTGTGTCAATTTTAACTATTTCTAGTGATTGTGTCAATTTCATTTATTTCTAGTGATTGTGTCAATTTTATTTATTTCTAGTGATTGTATTAATTTTATTTACTTCTAGTGATTGTGTCAATTTTATTTATTTTTTGTGATTGTGTCAATTTTATTTATTTCTAGTGATTGTGTCAAATTTATTTCTATTGAAATTGTCTTGTTTATACCTCCTTGCTTCTTGTATATATATCTTGTATTAATTATTAAATTTCTAAATATTTCTAAGATAATTAACTTACAGACAGATAAGTTAAATTTTATTTCATTTTTTTTTCTATCTCCAGAGGAGAAGAGTGCACTTTCTTGATTTCTGCTTCAGACAAAAATGAAATTGTGACCTTGTCATTTCCAATCTTCAATTTAAAAAGTGATGATTGTTTGGAAATTTTTGATGGTCAGTGATGTTCTGGACACACAGTTGACACTTGATAGTCTGATATATCATAATCTGACACACTCAGTAATCCGATGCAGTGCCAATGTAAAATCATAGAATTAATGTTTATAGTAGTATGTATTCTTTTAGAATGTAGGTCAGGCCTTATTTGTAATTTAGTAACGTAGGTAAAACATATAGAGTATTTGTAAAGGTTTTCCCTTTTAGACCTTGTGATCTATGAGGCATATGATTTAAAGGTCATCTGTTTTTGTGGCCCTTGGTTAACAAGAGTGTCATGTGTCCAGCATAACGTCCAACTACATTTTTTCCAACTAGTGTTAGGTACTCATTAGAGCTGGGTGGACTCGGAGGCACCTAAAAGTATATCAAAGCTGAAAATTTTTTTTTTTCAATAAATTTTTACTTTTCATCTATTATTCATTTTATGCCCTTAAAAAGTCAAAGAGAATATTATTTTACATAAAAATAGAATATTATGTTACATAAAAATAGAATTTTCTTGACACACATTCTTTGAACTTACAGTTAGGCTTTCTGAAATCTGAGCTTTTTTTTTGTCTCTGTTTTCATAACTGTCAGATTATCAAGAGTCAACTGTATATTCTATTTGAGAAAACTATTTCTATTACTTTAGATTTTGGTAATTTTTTTTATCTACATACTGAGGATCTGAAATGAGACTAACTTATTTGTAATATATATTGTAGGCTGAATGTATCTTGTTTGTATCTTCCAAATTTAAAGTGGTGAATATTCACTTTACAATGACCATTATAGAGGACTACAAAGAATTTGTTGCGCTCTGATTAGTCTTGATCCTAGCAATGTCAGAGGCATAATGATAATTTGTATTGGCCTGGAGCCTTGCCCTTGAACCAAATTTGGTGAAATAAACTGCACTCTCTTCAGTTTTAGATACTATAATTAAAACTTTTAAATATCGCTACTTTCATGTTTATAGCATGCTCAGAGCGCTTTGATCCAATCTCATTTGTGGACCAGTGGGGGAAGGGGATATATAAGAGTTGGTTTTCCGTGCTGCCTTTAGGCGCTCAGTAAACACAACTCTGCCCGATTCGGGTGTCGAACCTCGAGCCCCCTTCTAGGTAGCCAAGCTCAAGCGCACTTAGCCTCTCGACCATGCTTCCCTTAGATAAGGCACTTCCATAAAAAGTTGGCTTTTATTAATTAACCTTATTGCAAAAGGAAAATCAAGAGCTCTTGTATTGTTTTGTTTTTTTCCTGTGATCAGGGCTTTGTCTTAAATGTTAAAATTGTGTGTTTGTATTGTTTTAAAATCTTATTAGTTTTCTTAAGAATTTTATTTTGAACAGATGTCTAAGTCAGTAATCTGTTGCTAATGATTCTGCTAACAGCATTTTATGAGTTGTTTTTTTAAATTTTATTTACATAGTACATTAAAATAATGTTTTGACTTGTTTTATTTTTAGGCAAAGCAGAAAATTCTAAAAGTCTTGATGAGTTATGTGATATAGACCCCAAACCAGCATACACTAGCAGCCAGCAGGTGTTGCGTGTAGTCTATAGACGAGGGGAAGATAGTGGCAAGAGAATGTTCTCTATGATGTATTCTTCACAAAAACGTAAATTTTTTTTTGCCTTTTCTAATATTATAATATTGTAAGTTTTATGTTAAAATTAATCACAAAGAAGTATAAACATGTAACTATTGGTAGATATTTATGTTTTATATTGAAAGTTTAAAAGTAGATGTATTCTTTATAAAAAAAATTCTTTGTAGTTTTGTAGTTTTTATGTGCAATGGTTGACATGTGGAGAGGGAGTATGACAATTATTAAATAAAATTTTTTTTGTCATAATAGAAAAAATTTAACAAAGATCAATTACTACAAATAATTGTTTAAATAAAATTGTATAATTATTTAGAGTAATAAAATACTATTATCACTTTTTTTTCAATTTATGAAGTAAGTGCTAAATCTACTTTTTTATAATTACTTGGAGGCTTGGTGGTTGAGCGGTAAAGTGCTTGACTTCCGAACCGGGTCTGGGGTTTGAATACTGGTAAAGACTGGAATTTTTAATTTAGGGATCTTTGGGCACCTCAGTCCTCGCAGCTCTAATGGGTACCTGTCATTAGTTGGGGAAAAGTAAAGACAGTTAGTCATTGTGCTGGCCACATTACATCCTCGTTAACCGTAGGCCACAAAATCAGATGACCTTTACATCACCTGCCCTATAGACCACAAGGTCTGAAAGGGGAACTTTTTATCATTACTTAAGTTTTTTTTTTTCCTTGGATCTTTTGTCAGAAAAGTAGGTCAATTATAGTTAAAAGTATTATAATAATAATAAGGCCTGTCTTCGAGCCTGAAGATTAATGAGGAATGCAGTATTTCTCGTGTATATATGCAGCCCCATATTTTGCCACATCCAAGGCAAGCATAACCTTTGTCTGCCAGTGGTCTATTAAGATTTTCTTTTCACTGTCTGCATCTGTCCTAGCTGCAGATTTTCTTTTGGTCTCAAAGTATATCCCGTAGCCTTTGCGTTACCTCCAGCTGTCTTGTTGCGAGGCTGGCCACATGCATCCAGGTGCTCTCTTCTATGTCAGTAAGGAAAAGCTAAATGTATTATACCCATTTATCAGCTCTCGCTTAAGGAGGACATATATGGTCGATAGATAGATGATAATGTAATTTCAATGTTGATATATGTCTGGTATGATGGTCTAGGGTATGCCGGGTCCTCACCTGACTACTACTAACTGATGAGTCTGCCGGAGTTACTATATAGCCGCGGCTCGTCTGCCTTGGCACCCCTAGCAGCATACAAGTAATAAGTTAGTTAACTAGCAATAACAACTGCAACTAATAGAAATGGATACTAGGGGATAACACGGTTGTATATATCAAACAATATTTAATGAAATAATGAATATGATGAGGCATAATAAATGAATACATATCAATAGTGCATCGATCAGTTACAAATATTGTACAAATATATTCTACACAACATAGCGCACCTTAACATTAGTGCCAAAGTCGACCAGGGCTAACAACGCCCACACCCCAACACCATGGGTGATAGTCAACACCAAGTCTTACACCACAATCAAGGACCAAACCAACAACTTCGAGCTTGACTCCACCAGAGCCCAAGCCTGAGTCCCTATTAAAAAAGATAAATGATCTTAAGATCGCCGTTCACATGATCCTAGAAATAACAAGTTAAAGCTACACCACGACAAATAGTAAGGAAATAACTAACTTACCCAATACTGGGGAAGGAAACACAAAAAATGCATCTCTATAAGGATATCCAACATCCGCCCACCAGAAGCAAAGCAAGGAAGCACAATGACATCAACAAAAGCGCGAAAGGGCATTCTTAGAAACAAAACTTATGGTGCACTAAAAAACAAAGAGAAGATGCGCATGACAATATAAACCTTAGATTAGATATACTGTACCTGAAGAAGCTGTGTTGACAAAACAGTATCCTACTTCATCTAGCATGTCTTTCACGCTATAGCAATCTAAGCTTTTTCTAGTTTAATATCTTCTATGGATATGCAAGGAACTTTGCTAGAGTTGGGATTTAAACTCAAGCCCTCTGATAGATTGCCTAGCAGTTTAAGCTACTCAGCCACACTTCATTCATTTCACATATAGACCCTTTAAGAATTTTTACATATTTTTTAATTTATTTATGTTACAACTTTTATAGATATTAAAGTTAAAAAAAAAAGGTCCTCTTTCAGACCTTTTAATCTATAGGGCATATGATGTAAAGGTCATCTGTTTCTTTCACCCACATTTAACAAGGGTGTCATGTGGTTAGTACAATGGCCAACCACCCATAAGTGCTGGATGGACTTACAGGGGCCCAAAAGAGTCTCAAAATTAAGAATGTCAGTCTTCACCAGGACTGGAACATGGAACTCATTGTTAAGAAGCCAAGCTCTTAAACACTTAGGCACTGTGCCTTTTTTATATCGATATGAAATTTTTAAAAGTAATTTAATAGCTTACATTTAAGTAGAACATTTTTTAACATCTTATATTGTTTTCCCTTCATTTTTTAGATATTTCCAATGAGAAAATCATCAGGATAGTTGGCATCATTGGTGGAGTTCTGGCTGCTATTGGTATTACTTTTGCTATACTCAGGGCAACAAGATGCTGCAGTTGCATTAGAAATAAAAACACTAATGGTAACAATCATGAGAGAGTCGGTAGTGTAAGAGAAACCACTCGGTTGACAACCATTGGCTCTGACGAGGTGGAGGAGAGCACCAGAACAGCTGTCGTTAATCCATCTGACCCCAATCCCAGTGCGACACCCGACAATGATAACCAAACCCCAGGTCAAAATCAGTCTGCGCAGCCAGGAGGAAGTGATTCAGACTCTTTGCCCGATGTTAATGAGCTGCCACCTTCCTATGAATCTTTATACTTGAATGAACTCGGTGAGGCGATTGACCCTCCAAACTATTCTCCACCCAAGCACCACAGCAGCCACCCGCCCAGACGAGTTCACACAATAAACTGATATTATCTAGTTCTGGTTTTATACAATATAGGTTAGTGATTTGAGCCGCATGGCCTATGCTCGTGCAGTGTTCATGTTGGAATTGTTGCCTCATCCACCATTTTGTTGGTGGGGCTTTATGTGTTCCTTGCCTACAAAACTTTTCCTGTGTGCCTACAAAGAAATTTCACATTCTGCAATGCTAGTGAGTGGAATGAAAAGAAATACTTGTAGAACTTAGGGGAGTAAATCTTTTGACCCTATGCAAGATGAATGTTTATTTATAAAAATGCTGGAACAATAAACAAAGCATATATTAAAATTAAAACAATTAATATGTATGTTTTTTTAAGTTGGCAAATATTTTTAATGGCTTAAGATGTAGTCTACCAACCAATTTCATGACAAATTTATGTAAATAATTTTCTTTTTTAACATTTTACATTTTGGTTTTAATGATTATGAATATTTCATTGCAAATGGTTTGCCTTATGAATAAAATAGTAGGATATTATTTTAATTATTAATTATTTTAATTATTAAGTGACAAACATGCTTGCTGACATGCTAATGTAAGATGTGATGCAAGCCTATGATTCAAATTCTGCTGTCTACATTTGACATTTGTTGAGAAGATAAATATAATTGTTGGAAAATATGACAGGCTTGAAATCTTAAACTTTCAATGTAATGATATAGGATTGGGAATATTCTTTAGCTCACTATAAAATAGAGTGACTACCCTGCATCACACAACCTCCTGCCACAGCCTTGCCTTACTGTTGAAGATGCTCATTTGAACCAATATCTATAATTCAATGACTCTCTGCTCAAGTGTATAATAACATTGCATATAACCATTGTAGAGTTATGAACAGAGCTGGATTTACCTATAGGCAACATAAGCTCTAGCTTAGGGCCTCCACCTGCCTTGGGCCTCCAAAAATTTTTTTTCTAAGAAAAAGCAAAGGAATACATTGCATCTTGTGGATGTCAAGGGGCCCCATAACTCAAATAGCGTTAGGGCCTTATTGATCCAATATAAAGTTCTGGTCATGAATCATTTGAAATATATCAACTTTGTATACCATAATATTAATAGGTTACTGAAAATCTTTGCATACAGTTTCTATTGGAAGCATTGATATAGCAGGGGCATAGCTAGGAATTTTCCATCATTTGGGAGCCCTGCATTTTGCGTAATAATTTTAATGTAAAAAAACACTCATTTTAGGGGTCACCTCAAGTGGGGGCCCAGGGGATTTTCAAATTCTCCCCCTTCCTAGCAACTGTGATATAGAGAACCATCATGTAAAAGGGAAAGCAACTAAAAGTGTGTAAGGCACTGACATTAATTAGTTGTGACAAAGTAATGCTAAGATCTTCTAAACAGCCTAATACACATGGAGGCACTGGTTCTTTGACATTTTAAAATAGATAATGGAATAGGAATTTCAAATTTTTATATTGCTCTTTAAAATTATTTTATGAATGAATGTATTTTACATGTGCTATTTTGATTCAAAATGTGTACATATTGCTCTTTCAAATAATATTTGAATGAATGTATTTTACATGTGCTATTTTAATTCAAAATTTGTATGGAGATGTTTGTACTATATTGCTCTTTCAAAATATTTCTCGAACGAATGTATTTTACATGTGCTATTTTAATTCAAAATTTGTATGGAGATGTGGCTACTTTCAAAATTTTTGATTCTTTTGTTAATGTTATGAATGACTTGTTGTTAAACAATGAATAAAGGCATTGAACTTATGTTTTATTATTTTCTCATATGTAGGTATTTGTTTTGATATTTTACTGTGTCTAAAGAACTTGCAGGCTAATTCTTTTTTTTTTTTTTAACCCATCACAAGTAGATTTCCATCATCTCTCTATTTCTGTCTTTCCTACTTCTCTCACAAGGTCTGTTGCAGTCATATAGTCACATGTTGCATACAGCATTACAAAGCAAAGAGCAAAAAAAAAAATTAATTTTTGTACATTTTATTTAATGAGTTATCTTTCATGAAATTAAAAAAAAAAAAAAAAAAAAGAAATGACTCCTGTTTTTTTTTTCATTCTTTTTTAAACCACAAATAAATACTTCGCTTCTTGATTATTCCCATAGAATAGTTTGATTTATAACAAGAGTATTTAAAACAGTGGTACATTTATACAGTCCCTTTCAATCATTTTCATCTGTATTAGATCTACATGCACACGCACACACACACAATAAGCTCTTACACTGTAGGCCATGACAGAATCCTAAAGGCATCTGCTTTTTTCTATCCTCCCCATTCCATTATGTTAAAAAGTTTTGATCAATGATATCCAAATTAATCTTCAGAAATTGGGCAATTAGGGTTGTAAAAATGTTAATTATCTGATCAAATTTTCAAACAGACAAATATAATATCAATTTTCTAAAATTTGCTTTTATTATGAACAAATCCTCATCATGTCAATGACAATATGTCATTTTGGAGCTAATCATTTATACATAGGTTTTGGAATGATTCAGTATTGCTGTTTGTCAATTGTTAATTCAAATTCACAAGACCCACATGTTTGACACTTAACTCTCATTTTTTTTTATTCCACAATAATTTTGTTTTAAATGATCACACATTGTTATTAAAGAGTTGATTCAAAGACAGAAAGAAGTACAGCTGGGCAAACTATATGATTAAAGACAATTGAGCGCTGCTTTTATAGATAATATTAAATTATAGTAGAACAAATATTAAAATACTTATAGTCTTACATTAATTGTATCAAAAGGAAAAATTTCATAGTTTCAACTTTTTAAGTGAATCCTCCCTCCCTCCTTTATTCTTATCTTCAGTACAAATGAGTTCCATTTGACTATCTCATGGCAAAGAAATATATATATATATAGGCCTGTATAAGAGAATATTCATAGCACACTCATACAAGCAGACATGGTCATGAATTAAACATTGATCCATTGAGAGGCACAACTCCAAACCTTCACACATTTCTCTGTAGTCCCTCTAAATCATGTAAACAGACAAACTGCATCATTCCACCATTTAAGTTATAACAATGTCAGCAAAAATAAACAAAACTAACCTTATTATGTATGCATACATTCATAGACCAACAAAAATGTACACAAGATTACATATAAAAAAAAAAAATTATTTACTTACTTGGATGGTGACGCTACAGGGAAAAACACTCACACTATAGACATGAAAGCTTATGGTAAATGGAGCTGTACATTGTCCTTTTAGGCTTTAAGGCACAACAAATTGAACAATGTCCAGACATCTTAATTGTGCATTGTAACAATTTTTAATAAAATTTGAAAAAAAAAAAAAAGTTGCAATCTTTACTGTTTCTATAACAAAGTGGACTGAACTAGCATGGTTAAATTTATAAATCAGATATAAATATATGACAATAATATCTTGATTCTATATCTAGGCCTATATATATATCTATATACATTAGAACTTTAGATCTATATAGATCTAGAATAGTTGAGCCAGCCAAGGCTGTGGACAAATTCTTATCTCAAAGTATATAAGGGATAGGCCCGGATAGGGTTTTATAGTAAGTTCTTGTAAGATGCCATAGGGTTTATAGTAAGTTCTTGTAAGATGCCATAGGGTTTAAAGTAAGTTCTTGTAAGATGCCATCTCAGTTACTACAACAGGCAAGGAAAAAAAAAACCACCTGTGGGATAGGAATGAAAGGGAGTAAGCCGGTAAGATAATGTTACCAGAAATATAAAAAAGTAAATAATCTTTGAAGAAATATACATTGTTAAAAATCTTAATAATTAAAATTCAATGATTTACAGATATCACTTGATCTTGGGGAAAAAAAAAAACTAGCATTGAACAGCACTTATGATCGCAGTGAACTAGATGTATAATGAAGGCTGATATAGGGTGATGTAACATGAAGATCTATAGAAGTTAGCCGTGACCATGCCCGTGTTTCCGAATCTTCCAGGCGTTCTTCCAAATGTTGCTGAAGCAGACAGTGGAGTGGAACCTGTAGTAGATGCCCAAGGGTACACTGACGTGAGTGAAGATTGCCCATGCATCGTTTCCATAGAACTCCACCTGATGAAATATATATTATCAATATATATATATAATATATGTTATATCTAATAATTTTAATATATATATATATAATCTTTAAAAAAAAAAGCTTATATAAAGTGTTCTTAGCTACAGTTCCTCATTCGAGATCTTGTCTGGCCAGCAGCCTATTGAAATAGATATATCCTTCAGAGATGCTGGAGATGGATAGGTCACACCCTTCGCAAGCCTGCATCCAACATAACAAGGCAAGACCTAACCTGGAACCCCCAAGGAAAGAGGAAGAGGGGACGGCCCAGGAAAACAGGAAGCCGCGATCTGGAAGCAGATGCAAAGTAAATGGGCAAGACATGGGGACAGTTGGAGAGGACTCCCCAGAACCGAGATGCCTGGAGGAAGCTGGTTGGTGGCCTATGCCCCAGAAGGGATCATAGGCAAAGATGAGATTAGATTATATTAAGTGTTGGCCATGTTGTATCAATAAGTTTGGGTAAGCCATCTAATTAAATGTGTAATTGATCCAGACTAACATTCT
Organism: Biomphalaria straminea; assembly: GCA_021533235.1. Taxonomy (NCBI): domain Eukaryota; kingdom Metazoa; phylum Mollusca; class Gastropoda; family Planorbidae; genus Biomphalaria; species Biomphalaria straminea. The sequence continues at coordinate 3,135,285 of JADKLZ010084329.1, forward strand.
AACAATCATAAATCTGTTCCATTAGAAATATTTTTACCAATAGTTTTTGTTTAGCACTATTGCAAACTTTTAGCTTTCTCACTACGCTTTGACCCTATCACTTGATAGGCCAACTTGGGCAAGAAAGGAAAGAGGGGAAAGAGAAAGAAAGGGGGGGGAGTTCTGGGGAAAGGTTACCATCATCTATTTTTATAAGAAAAAAAGTTGTACAGCTTGAATTCAAACTAGTATTAAATAAAAAAATTTGTACTTTAGCCAGCTCAGAACCGTTAACCCCCGATAAGTGTTCTCTTTTCAGTGTTACTCAAATAATTAATCAGCGTGTTCTGACAGTTGCTGGGGACTAACAGAAGTGGGAGTAAGGGCTGTTTCCTTCCAGAGAAAGAATGCAGTTTCATTTTCATCGTTTATGAAAGTTAAAGAACCGGCGATGCAGCAAAGGCATCTTTAAAATATCTAGCCAAGTTCTTTGAATGTACTAATTCTCACACTGGTATATAGCAGGAAAGCTCACATTTTAAGAGAAGACAACCTTTTTTTTAGTAACTTCTAGAGACGTAGACACTCGATTTTCAATTGTTATTTCCCTTTTCTTTGAACAAAAATGTATTTGCTTATATCCCTTGAGCCCAAGGAATACTACTAAACACTAACCTGTATAGGATTGTGTTGTGGTGTCTGTGTTTCAAAAGTGTTCACTGCCCACATGGCAAAGTTGGAGATGAGTAAAAATGTGATAAACTCACGTCCTGGTTTCTTTCTTTGCTGAAACAAAAATGTAAAGTGTATTGACTATTGGCCATTTAAATTTGAGGGTAAAAAGGGGTGAGAGTACCTCAATCTAGATATCTATGGGACCTAAGAACAGGGCACACCTCTGTTAAATTACCATCTGATATATTCTGAACAATATAAACTCCACACAACTCCCCCTTTGCAGACACTGCGCCCACCCTTATGAAACTGTAAACAATATCCTCCTTGAATGCCCCTATCTAATCCACCTTAGGCAGACCCCACTCCCACTACAGCCTAACATAACCAACACCCTGTATGGCAGTGCTGAACAACTGAAGAAAACAGCACACTTTTTTTTCCTGGCACAGTCTGCAAAAGAGCTCACAGCTCAGCAGCAGTAAAGCTGGCTAGAAGAAAAATAATAAGAAGAAATATCTATGAGGAAAGATAATTCAAATCTTATATGCTTCTCTGTCCAATGGTTTACAAGCAAGGTATCGCGTAGCCGACACAACAACCAACCTCCCAACGTATGTTAGGTAGTCATTCAGTTGGGGGAATCAGGATTGTTTTAAAACTCATGATGTTCACTTGGATTCGAACTCAGGACCTCTAGGTTAGGAAGCCGAGCGTTCTACCATTCACCAATCGTGCCCCACTTTAACTTGAAGTCACAATAAAAGCATGAATTTCCTTAACAATTTAGTAAAGTTCCTCTTTCAGACCTCACGATCTATAGGGCAGATGATGTTAAAGTTATCTGTTACTTTGACCAACGGCTAACGAGCCAGATAATAAGTGTCCAGCACAACGACCTACTGTCCCCAAAATAAAGTCAAGAAACCATTAGAGTTAGGTGGGCTTAGGGGCACCCTAAATATCCCAAAAATTCTAAATCTTGAGTCTTCAACAAGACTTGAACCCAGGACAACCATGTTCAGATGCCAAGCGCTTAACCACTCAGCCACCTTGCCCCTTTGAGTTTGTAGTGACAAGTTTTAATTCATATTAAATATAGCAATATAATAAAAAGTTAACATTTGGATTTTTTTTTCAACTTACAAAAATTATTTTTTTAATATCAGGTGGCCGAGCCTTGCTCGGTTAAATAATTTATACTAAGAAAGGTTATATACTACTGCTACTGGTTCTACAGCCCATGGAAGGATATGGCCTGCTTTTACACATCCCTCCATTCAGATATCTCCTGGGCTTTCATCACCACGTCCTAACGGTAACCCCATTTTTTTTACTGAGGTTTATAGTTTAATCAAAAGTGGCTGCAGCGTACGCAAACTCGTTGACCGCTAGCTAGATATCTTGTTCAGTGTGAGCAAGTAAGGAGTAGAGCAGCTGTGTAATCACCATTTCCTTTGTTTTGGTACGGGACATTAGACACTGAAGCATGAATACATGGTCATAATTTTACAAGCAAAATAATAATTATATTAAGGCTTGACATCAAATCCGAAGATTAATGAGAAATGCAGTATTTCCCGTGGCTACTCAGCCCCAGATGTGACCTACATATTTTGCCACATCCAGGGCAAGCATAACCATTGTCCTCCGGTGGTCGATTAAGATTTTCTTTTCGCGTCTGCGTCTGTCCTCGGCAGCAAATTTTCTGTTGGGCCTTTGTATAGAGGGAATTCTTTAAGTCCGACAGTTACGCTTGACAGAGCAGTATCCTGTATGAGAGACGAATTTCAGACAAACTCATGCCAAAGGCGGTCTTTTTTTTTTGGTGAGCTAATAAAGTGGTCGGCGTAACACCGAAATGCTTAGGTGCCAACTGGCCTTAGCTGACAATTGACATAGAAGAGAGCACCTGGTTGCATGCGGCCTCAGAACGAGATAGCTGGAGATCACCAGCAAAAAAAAAATAAAAAAGTAAACGGTATCTACATTGCCCTACGCAATTTAGGTGTAAACAATTTATTAAGTTCTTAAAACGCAATACCTAATTATACATCGGTACATTTAATTTTATTACTTTCCTTCCATAGTTCTATAATAAATCAATCTTCAATAAGATGGTGCGCAAGTGTTTAATTAGGTCTATTGACTCATTCTTGTTTGCATTGTAAGCTACTATGGTAAGCCTAGTGACGTAAGCAGCGTTTTTCCCGTTTAACGTCATGGAAAACTTTCATTCATAAATTCTCCATTTCATTCATAAAACCTTCAAACCAAAATAAATTTTTCGATAATGAGACATTTTTCAAACCAATATAACGGTCAAACTCGAGTTTTCCCGATGTGGCCAATGAGTTCAGATTTTTTTTCTCACTAATACGCACATGCCTTGAAATTTTAAAGAAAATCGTTAGAGCCGTTTTCGAAATAAAATTTATATATATATATATATAAATAAATAAATATATATATATACAAGAATTGCTCGCTTAAGAGTATAGGATTCTTTTGTAAAAAAAAAAAGAAGGAGGACAATCTAAGTATATTGTGTTTAAACATTGGCTTATATAAATAGAATGTGTGCTCTGGTGTATCGTCGTGCTTTTCTCAAGTGAACTAATGCCAGCTATGCTTGACAAACTATCACTCTTAACACTTTTCTACCTTAAGAGTCAAGACTTACCTGCAACTCATCCGATGCGGTCATTCTGTCCCCGGCCAGCATAAAAAGTGTCTGCGCTGTTGACTGTAGCAACATGAAAATGTTGGACAAGATGGTCAGAGCTGACCTGGTGTCAGCAGGCGTATGCAGGATAGAGGCTACAAGACTGTAAATAAAATATATATAATTTACTATCATTATATATGTCTTACTATAAAGTTAGCTCCCTTTTCAGACCTTACGCTCTATAGGGCAGATTATCTAAAGGTCATCTTTTACAATGGCCTTTTGTTAACGAGGGTGTCATGTGTGGCCAGCACAACGACCAACCGCCTTTCCTTCCCCATACTTAAGTCAGGTACCCGTTAGAATTGGGTGGTCCTTGAGAAGAAGTATACATTCTGAAATAACAAGATGTAAGGTCTAAGTCCAGACAGTTAGATACTTGAATGAATACATAAAGGCCACTGGTCAAGAAAATGATGTCACCTAGAATTCCCACCACTAATTAAATAATACTAACTAACTCGCTAATGCTATTATTATCATAGCTTTTATATAGCGCTACTTTCATGCTCAGAGCGCTTTGGTCCAATCTCATTTGTGGACCAGTGGGGGGAGGGGGTATCTAGGAGTTGGTTTACCTTGCTGCCTTTAGGCGCTCAGTAAACACAACTCTTCCCGAGTCGGGTGTCGAACCTCGAGCCCCCTTCTAGGTAGCCAAGCAAGCCAAGCTCAAGCCGCACTTAGCCTCTCGACCACGCTTCCCACAAACATTGCTATCAGTGACGTCACTAAGTGTCGCGTTTATAAAGTCTGTAAACTATGGTGCGTCTCTATTCTGGCGGACTGAAAGGGTTAATGTTTGTGTGTGACCGACTGACCGCTGTCGAACAAGGGACAGTACTCCTAATACACGCAAATATGACCAGTGTTATGGTCATGTGATATGAAGCCTTGTAGACCAGAGACAGAG
>JADKLZ010084329.1:3141573-3155090 GCA_021533235.1 Biomphalaria straminea
CGGAAGCTTACAAAGTGACCAGAGCTTTATACATTGTGGAACATGTTTACCGTACCTGCATGTTCTCCGAGTTGACCAGCATGTAAAAAGCGATGATGGAGATGATGGTACCAACCATCATCAGAATACCCAGAAACAGACCTCTGCTGCTGCTGGTGCAGTCCACACTCATTCGGTGCACTCTCTCATGGTCATCGTCGTCAGAATCGGAGGGGTGATGGCGCTTGGGCTTGTTCCCCACATTCTTCCACATTATATACAATATACCTGTAACAGTAACACATAATGTACAATATACCTGGCAACAGTAACACATAATGTCTAGTATTATTCACCTTTCACCTGCAGCATTACGTAGTGTCTCAATATGGTTGGCAAAGGCATTTTTTTACAAGGCGTTCTTGATATAGTTGAGTTTATATTTCTTTTAAAAATCTCTCTCCATCGCCCTATTTTAAAATCTGTTCGTTACCTTATATCACCTCATATTTCTCAATACCTTTTTTTTTTCTTTATTATGGTTCTGTACTTTGTTACTTAAAGAATGTAAGCTGGACCTTCTAACTAAAATGTAAACAAACTGGAGATAACTATATTCACAATATATGGTGGAAATTGTGAGTGTAGTCCGTAAGAAGGTTGTTTTTTTTTTTAACTTTAAACTAAATATACAAAGATTATGAAGTTATCAGTCTTCTATTTCCTAGAATTCAAGTACATTTTATACTCGATCGTATTTTGCTGTATGAATAGTATAATTTTGATCAAAAATTTTCGAAAATCGTCTTTGAAAACACTGAGATAATCGATTTTTTGTACTGCGTTAGAAAAACAGTTCGCAGAAACTTTATGTTTCCCCTAGCAAAAGATAGTTTAAAACAATTAGGACAAGTGCGCCTTCAGTAATAATCATAGTTGCGTGTTGTCTTCTGCTTTATGTATAAAATGTTAATGTAATCAATATTACTGAATAGAAATTACAAGACTATTTAACAACAACTAAAAAAAAAAACAGCAACATAGTTTTATAGCATGCAATGATACATTTTTTTGTTATATTACATAATAATTTCTTATCTAATATTAAAAACATTAACTCTTTCCCTCCTAACTGACGATACCATCGTTGATTTTACTAGAATGTGGTAAATAATTACGGAGAGAAAGAGTTAAACAGAAAATGAAAACAATGAAGTGTTACACAGAGAACACTTGTTAATCTTCCACTCTAAAAGATTGGGCTGAACCCTTTGAACCTACCGGCACACATGAGACTGTATTCAATGGTACATGGGTACAGATATGGTCCAGCGGCTTCGACAGCGTCGTTCATCATGCCAGACATCTCACAGGTCGATGAGCTGGAGTTATCATCGTGTTGATTAGAACTGACGGCTAGGACATAAGTAACACACAGTCAACTATTTACTCAAATATCTTGATCCTATTAGAGCAACTCTACAATATCATACAATGTCAAGTTCTCTTAATCAATCATGCAATGTAGTTATAATGCGAAACAGTTAATCTTCATATTGAATCTTATTTAGTTAGTTGTTGTTTTTTTAATTTTTAATTCAGTTGTAAGTCAAATAGAATTGATGCTTTAGAAGGATCTTATGCATCACAAAAAAAACACATCACAAACGAGGAGAATAGAAACATGATCACAATGTGCACCACGATGACCCGATGACCTGCTGACCACTGTCAAACAAAAAGCAAACTAAAACTTTATGGCTACATCACAAGGTCCTCAGTGCTTGCAAACACCTTCCTGTAGTGGACAGTAACAGGAAAAAAGATGCAGAGAAAGCGACGTAAAGACAACATTAAATAATGTGCAGGCCTCAAAGAGCTTCTATCCAATGTAAAGAAAGAGAGGAAAGGAGAATGACGGTTGAGAGATCATGTATATTGCCCCTGACGGTTTAAAACTTCAACAAACTAAAGGTTAGGGAAAGGTGAAGTCAAAGAGTGTAACTCAAATACTTCTTTAACTTAAAAGAAATTGTGTGTTACAAATGGAATATAGACTAGAACATTTGATACCACGATGTTAAAAAAAATGCACTACAATTATTATATACATTTAAAAAATTTGCTAATCTTATCACAATTTCTTTTATTCTGTACACCAGATACACCAAGAAAAAATTAATAGTTTTTAATAATATTTCTGCCATAAATACAAAAAACCTGTCTAGGAAAGACCCAGGTAGATCTAAGGAGATGTAGATTAGTACACCATCTATTATCACCAATAATCTAATCCATACAATTTCATTTCCCAAAGACTTGACCGTTTCTCAAAAACGATATGGAATCTAGAAAATGTACATGGCGCGTGACTCATTACTAGGGAATGTACATGGCCCGTGACTCGTTGCTAGGGAATGTACATGGCCCGTGACTCGTTGCTAGGGAATGTACATGGCCCGTGACTCGTTGCTAGGGGATGTACATTGCCCGTGAATCGTTGCTAGGGAATGTACATGGCCCGTGACTCGTTGCTAAGAAATGTGCAAACATTTGGGCACCACTGCCTTAAGACAAAACAGGATGTGGGAACAGATCAACAGAACAAGCCAAAGTCCTACCTACACAGTCTCTAACAAGGGAACTCTTTATTTTGCCACGACCGTGAAGGAGAAAGCAATAATAACAAAGAAATGAAGTCTGTCAATTCATTTTCTTTGAATTTGTTCTTTAAGCAATTGCAGATTTCGTCAACAAATGTCAAGTGTTAGCCACGAAACAGGAAGTACATTGTGTGTGTCGTTAACCCTTTACATTGTGAGTTGTTAACCCTTTCAGACTTGAAAGTTTAAGAAATCAAAACTGACGAAGTTTGAATTATACCTAGACGTGCATTTTACATTTTTTAAAAATTTAATTCGCAAGCAGAATTAGAGAGAAGGATCTTAGCCATTGGATCCAGATGCCTTACAAAAAGACTAGGTTTCAAGCAACAATAATGAGAAAATTCGAAACGGGATCATAAAGGCTATTTCGCCCCATGATGACCTGCTGCCTGAATATGCAAACTTAGTCCAACGGCGCAATAAACTATGGGACAGTTGGAAGGTTAGGGTGAAAATAAAAACGAAGGGATCGACATATAAAAAAGCTTTTACACTTTATAATATTTTGATTCTCATATTTCCTTCTTATAAATTACAGACGTAGAAGATGATTACTTTGTATGAGTATCGATTACTTTGTATGAGTATCGATTACTTGTATGAGTATCGATTACTTTGTATGAGTATCGATGGATTAAATTAGTCGCTCATGCAAGTTAAAGACTGAACTCTTCTAAGTCATTGATTGTCTTGTCTGATTCAAGCAACATGTGTCTTGCTTTAATGGCAATAAGGAAGAAGGGAGGATGCATTACCAGAATGAAAGAGCTTTCCGAACTACAGTCAATTATTCATGATGATCTGCTAAATATATAAAATAAAACGCAAAGTCAAAATCTATGGCAATATTACAAGATCTTCGGGGCTCGTAAAGACCTTCGTTCAGGGAACAGTACCAGGAAAAAGAAGAGGCAGACAGATAAAGAGATGGGAGGACAACATTAAAGAATAGACAGGCATGCCAATGAAAGAGGTTCTAGCTAAGGCAAATGAGATGGAGAAACGGTGTAAGACGGTGGGCGAGTCTTGCTTGGTGCCCCAACGGTCCAACAGACTAAGGGATAGGTAAAAGGTACTTCTAGAGCTCGCGCAAGGCAGGCATTTTTTTTTCTTTTTATTACAAGAGTATTTGTGAATGACGTCCCACGTTTTTTAGTAGGTTAATCCCCTTGGTCTAATGCTTTGTGTCAGCGATCAATATGTCGGAATAGTGGATAAACCTACTATTTCTAGAATATGAGTACTTAAATTTTAAAGTTTAGATAAACTATCTAACGTAGATCTTCAAGAGTTTCTAACCTGCATGAAGTCGCCTGCCAACTTTAATCGTCGTCGACAGAATCTTATGAGGGGAGGCGGTGGGCCCCAGGTGGTCGTCGTGCCCGTGATCGTCGACGGGGTGGGAGGTCACATCCCCGTGGCCTCCCCCGTGACCTCCGCCGCTGCCGTGGTCGCTGTGCTGGCTGTTGTGGTGGTGCATGTGAATGACGTGGAGGGTCTCCACCACGATAGACTGGAACCACACGCAGATGTTGGTGGCGCACATGTGCATGAGGCCGAAGCGAGCCAGTCTCTTGTAGCGGTGAATGCACATCTAGAGTTGGAGTAAAATGAACGGTTTGATGTTTAAACAATATAAATAGCTTGCTTTTCTTAGCACTTAGAGAACATTTCTTTATTATATAGGGCGTAATGACTATTAAACTCCATAGCTTACGAACCGAGAGATCGTAGGTTCGAATCTCGGTGAAGTCTGCGATTTTTTAATTTTGGGATTTTTAGGGCGCCCCTGAGTCCGCCCAATTTTAATTTGTTCTGGAGGTTAAGGCGTTTGGTCGTTGTGCTCACTACATGACACTCTCGATAACCCTTGACCATTGAAACAGATTACCTTTGCATTATCTTCCCTGTCTGAATAGGGTACTGTACATTAATACTTCTTTATTTTATGCAATAATTATATGTTTAAAAAACGGATCCATATACAATTAGTTTATCATTTCAAAAAGGTGGCTGAAATGATGAATTAGATCCTGGCATTTTGTGAAAACAAAAATCGTAAAAGAAAAATCTCTGCAATTCGAGTCCAGCTCTTCTTACAACTTTTCTAGTATTTAAAAACAATAACAACTCTAAAGAATACATTTTATTTCATACCATTGAAGCGCATAGAGGAAATCACCTGGCAGCAGATGGCCTCTAAGGAGGACACTTGGTGAACTTGGTGAACGAAAGTTTCTGGGCACATATGCGAGCCCCAAGGAAGCGTCATTGCCAAAGAGAGGAGCAACATAAACTTAAATAGCCAACGGCGAACAACGGCTTGCACTGCGTCAGTTCGAACTAAACATTGCAGGTCACAACTGGGTTTGCGTAGTTATATGATACACTGTTTAATATTCGGAATAGAATACATATAAATTATGGCTTTTATATGGCTTATAGCATACTCAGAGAGCAATGGTCCAATCTCATTCGTGGACCAGTGAGAGAGGAGGGGTACCTTACAGAAGGTTTTATCGTTCGGCCTTTAGGCGCTTAGTAAAAACAAATCTGCTCGAGTCGGGCGTTCAATCCCGAGCCCCCATCATAGTAAGCCTAAGTTAAGTACTGTCTATCTGTACAAAACTTTCCTTATTTTCATATATATTAATATACTTGAATTTTGTAGTATAAAAGGTAAGTGAGGATTACCTTAGAATTCATAAAGATGAAATACAGCTGGAAGAAAGTAAACACCAGGTGGAACAAAGGCTTGACCGCGTCCAGCGCCTCCTGACAAGCTGCCTCAGTGACCGCAAAAAACTTGCCAAAGTTTAGACCACTGTGTATCATGGAGCCGATGCCAAAGCCTGAAAAACAAAGAAAAACAAAATTTCATTCATTTATAGATCAAAAATATTCCTCTATCTAGTAACCATCATGTGTGTGTAGAGAGGAGCACAAATGTTGAACCTTTCAAAACTTCACAACATTCGTCTTGCTGTTCTGCGTAGGATAGGCCGATTCAAAACTTTAGAACATTCCACTACTTGTTATTCTTAAGAAATTATGTCGTCGGTCGTCGGAATGTTACAATGACAAAGATCTGTCAAGTTCTCTTTCAGCGACCCATTGGTAGACAAGTCTATGTGGTCAAGTGGTTTGGTCAAGTGGGTTTTCTCAACGTATGGTCAAACTGTGTGGTCAGGTGGTTTGTTCAAGGTGTGTTTCTAATTACTAAAAATATTTTCTGTTTAGAAACTGTTAACATGGGTAATAGGAATATAGGAATTTCTTGGCGATGTTTGTAAGGCAATATTGATTATAGGGGTGCACCGGATAATCGCTCCGGCTTCGGACAAATATTCGGCAATATTTCACTATTCGGTGATATTCAGCTTCGGCCGAATATTACTGCCGAATATTTAGCAGGACAGTTTACACCGTAGTACTTATATTTCTATCAATATTGTTAGAGGCGCTCCCGCTTTCCCAGATACATTAAACGGAAGTAACACTTTAATACCGAAACAACGCAGGCGAAAGGTAAAGAATATAAGGGTAGTCGACGCTGATAAACGATATCGAACGCTTAATGCTTTATAAAGCGAACCGTCGAATGACGTCAAACAAAATCTCAATAAAAACCTGCCAATTATCATAAAGTGGACATGATTCAATAATGTCAGTTCTGAAATACATTAACGTTTATATTTCAAATAATAGAATGTGCTTCTAAAACTATAACTATGCACTATGATTATCAACATAACTTTGTAACAGGTTTGATATAGTAAGGTTTTACTGCATTCCATAAGTATGCTCAATTGAAATTACTTATAGACAATATAAGCTTTAACGTAGGGCCTCCACTTGCTTCGGGCCCCCAAAATGGTACCGGATATCATTTTGGTAACAGCGCGAAACGAAAAACAATTGCTTTACAAAGGGCCCCCATTTCGTTAATAGGTTAGAGCCTCATCATGTCTACATCCGGCAATATTTGAAAGGACTTATTGTCAGAAATATCCTAAAATTTAAAATGGCATTAAGTTATTTAAACGTATGAATTCACTGTTTCAAAGTATAAAAAGTCTAGAATGTGGATACGAACCCAGGACTCCCAATCGGAGGTAAAATGTGCCAGTGTGGTGGTTGTCGACGTCAAGAGAGGTCATCCTCTTCCTGAGCTTCCCTTTGGTGGCCTCGTCCGCCTTGGCCCAGGACTTTGCCCAGTTTCGCGTCCACGAGAGCGACCTGGAGAGCGTCCTGGTGAGAAACTCGGTCTTCAGCCTGTTCCGTCTCAACAGGTAGGCGTAGACGTACACCAGGAATATGATGCTGACAATGTAGAGGTACAGATAGAAAGCCTGAAAAATTATAGAACATATCATGTGCCTTTCAGGTGTTGTGTAGACCACAGGTACTTTAGAATTAACACGAGTCTATTAGTCCTTTTGTTATGTAGACCACACGTACTATAGAATTAAGTAAAAAAAAAAGTAAAGTTGCCCTTTCAGACCTTGCGGTCTATAGGGCAGATGATGTAAAGGTCATCTAATTCTGTGGCCTACGGTTAACGAGGTTGTCATGTGGCCAGCACAACGACCAACCGCCTTTACTTTCCCCAACTAATGTCAGGTACCCATTAGAGCTTGGTGGACTCAAGGGCGCCCAAAAATCCCGAAAAAAAATCCCAGTCTTCACCAGGATTCGAACCCGGGACCTCCAGTTCGGAAGCCAAGCGCTTTATCACTCATCCACCGCGCCCTCCATAGAATTAAGAACTTTACAGCAAAATGCTTCTCACACATAGTTTCAAATGTAAAACATACCAACATTACTTTTTTCCCTTGTGTACGTTTTGTTAACGAAAAATAAAGTAATTTAGATACACCCCCCCTTTTTTTTTAAAAATCGGTTTAACTGCCAAATTTTCACTGTGAATGGAGGAGATTGGGTGATTGGTTAAGCGCTTGGTTTCATACATTAGTGTACTGGGTTAGAATCTCGGTAAAGACAATTTTTTTTTTATTTCTGGATTTTTTAGGGCGAGCTTGAGTTTTCACCCAACTCTACTGGGTACTTGACTTAAGTTGGGGAAAGGAAAGACGGTTGATCGTTGTGATGGCCACATGACACCCTGCTCGTTAATCGTTGGACAAAGAAGTGGATTACCTTAACATTTTGTTCCCTATAGATAGCAAGGTCTTTCTTTAGATGTTAATACATACAGACTAAATTGAGAGCTTTTTTGGTGCATGCGGTACACAAAATACAAATATGCAAATTATATTAACCATCCGTATAATGATTTTATGCACTTTACAGCTTTGTAAAAATGAACTTTGATTGAGCTCTCACGCTGTTCAAATTTTTCTATTAATAAGCTGACGACATGAATCCTTCACAACGGCGTTATAGATTTGTTTATCTTGATTATTATTCAGCAACCTCTACACATCTTTCTTTTCTTTTGGTTTCATTTTATTTTTCTTTACATAGATCTTTTTGTCTCTTTTCTGAATTTGCTTAAAGGGAAACTCTCATAGTTTTTCAAATTTTAGCTATTGACATATTTAAATTCTGCGTAAAAAGTTGTAATAGTAAACATTATATCTTTTTTTTATTTAAATGCTTAGAAAATTTTATATTTAATAAATTGGACAGTAAATTTGCCACGCCTCCTAAAAAACGTATCGCTTCTTTCTTACAGTAGCTGTCAGGCTCTTAGGCTTAGTGACGGGATAGTCCAGAGCTATGCTTTAGTTTTATATATATATATAGAGAGATGTAAAAGCATTAGGATAACCAACTCGAGAAAAAAAAAACATTTTCATCTAAACCTCTCCCTATCCCAAGAAGTAAATATATCGTGTGTCTGACTGATTCGAACAAACTGGTCAGTGTAAGGCTAGTCTAGACTACGGTCATGACAAGACAACCAAGCGATAATGTATGTTGTGTGTTAAGTGGTCAGGCGAGAAAATATACACTGCCGTGGTTAGTCAAGCATGTAAATCTCCTTTTAATACGCATTTTGTTCTTTGCCTACAAGATCCTAGATCTAACCGTATAGACGGCGATTTATTTTTTTAATGAGAATTTGTATCTATGGTCTCACGCTATAAAATGAGTCAATAGATTAAATTAATAGGTTAGTGTGACGTCACATAGAAACCCGGTGAAAGTCTGACTGTTTTGGATGCGCAGAAAAATAACGTCAGAAAAACACCAATTACTATGTTATTATTTCAAATTTAAAAAAAAAAGAATAATATATTCATTATCTGTGAATCAAAACACATATTATATCAAAAATTGTCAAAACCATTGGAGTTTCCCTTTAAGAGGACTTTCACCGGATGTTAAAAATCAACATGCAAACAGGGAAAAGAAGGAAAAAAAAATTCTTTTTAAAAGTAAGCTCATTTAAGGGAATGTATCACTAATTACTGGAATGTATCATAGGTTGACAGAGTTTACCCACTTTCTTCTATATGAAACAAAAATTAATAAGTACTTATTGCTTAACTGATTGGCTTTTTAAAAATTGATTTATGTATTGTCATTGAATAATTATGCGAAATCTTTTATCAGACAGAGTTGATAAAAGCTTAGTAACTATTGATATGTAATTATGATTTACATAAGTGTGACAATCCCCAATAATTTTCATATTGATTTTAAGAATTTAATTCGGACACAAGGTAGGCTGCAAAAATTTTGCATATTTCAACATTCACGCACACAAGTCTTTGCATTCACACTATTTTTTTGTATCAACAGAATGCCAATTCAATAAAAAACAATAATCAACAGAATGCCAATTCAATAAAAAACAATGTCAAAGTCTTTTACCTCAAATGATCGTTCTCTCTCATTCTTGACGAAAATTTCAGTGATGGGAAGCACCGCACCAAGTATGACGATGACAACTCCGTAGAGACCACTCAGTATCATAAATAAGTTTTCCCTTAATGAAACACAAACAAAAGTTATCTCCCATTTATTTTTTTACATTTTTTTTGTTTTGTTTTTAAAGACAGAATTTAACCTTTTAAGATATGGAGAGAGATAGGATGTAGGGAGGCAGTTAATACAGGTTACCCAAGCTTAACGCTTTACGGTGCTAATTACAACGGTATTCCAAGGAAACACAACTCACTTCAAGATGGCCACTTGGTGTTGCTTCCTTTCGGCGGCTGTCTTGCCAGAGTGGTGCCCATGTTCGTCACTGTGACCTTTGCCCTCAACATCTGGAATTTGATTACGAAATTGATGATAAAAAAGACTGGAAAACTTAAGAATTGGTATCTTACTGGCCAACCTTTGTTTATTAGTATACAATAGATGTGTTAGTATATTTTATGCTTACATACATGGGAATTTTTTTTTGTCGTGTTGACATAAAAAAGAAGATGGTTTTCATGTTTTACTAATAAAAGATGTTTAAATTTTGTTGACCAGGTCTGAGTAATAAAAGTAGATTATGGCACAGATCTGATCAATCAGTTGGTTTTAGCTAAAGTAATCATAATATCTGTCTATATACAAATATCTTTAGCAGCATTTCAATATTTTCACTAGTGAATGTATACTCTAATAAGCCCTATTTGTATAGGTCAGTCACATATTAGTATAGGTCAGTCATATATTAGTATAGGTCAGTCATATATTAGTATAGGTCAGACATATTTTTGTATTGGTCAGTCAGAGATCAGGCGAGAAAGACAGGAAAGTGCATAAGTTTTGTGTCAAGACAGCTATCAGAGAAAGAATAAAAATATGACAAGACCGAGTTCTGCTTTATTTTTTCCCAGCAGAAACCAGAAACGCCTAGTTAGTGGAGAGAAACTAGTTTAGTTTCCATAGGAATTAAGTTAGTCGAGAGCTTCTAGAAATGTAAAATATTTTTTTTAAAAATCCGTTTAGTTAGACTTCATTTCTTTTTGCACTCTCATCCAAAATAAGGCCGCTAATTTCACTTTGTCAAGTCAATTATGATCTTAAAAAAATAGTAACTATTAGTCCTCCAAGGGGTCGTTGCTTGTATTTTCTCAGACATTGTTTTACATACTATTGAACACCTAAACGGCATTCATAAAAAAGTGCCCATAAATGAATGTCGGTAACACTAACAGACTTTGAAGAGAAAGAAACATCTTGCTTGAGCTGTAATCTTTTTATTGATTGTGCATTTTTTTTTGGGGGGTCAGGTAGTGTAAGGGGGTAAAATGTGAGTTATATATTTATATGCGAGCGCACTGGTACACACACACACGCAAGCCCCCATCCCCCCACACACTTATGTATTTATAACAAACAAAAAGTCGCCATTCCGATAATTTGTAGATGGCCATTGGAATTACTCTGATGATCTTGATGGTAATAGCGATAGTGGGCGTGGCACTGACATGGCTATCAGAGACACGATTAAACTTTTTCATTTTGACTTCAAACCTAATTATATGCATGCATAAAATTTGCATATTCCTTGTAAAAAGGAATACTCTCTTTCCGAAGGTAACGTGTCATAGTTATTATAGCTTTTATATAGCGCTACTTTCATGCTTATAGCATCCTCATTGCGCTTTGGCCCAATCTAATTTGTTGACCAGTGGGGGGGGGAAAGGGGCTTTTAAGGAGTTGGTTTTCCGTGCTGCCTTTAGGCGCTCAGTAAATACAACTCTGCCCGAGTCGGATTCGAACCTCGAGCCCCCTTCTAGGTAGCCAGGCCAAGTTGAAGCGCACTTAACCTCTCGACCACTCTTCCCACATATAGTTGCACATATTTCAAGATGTATGAAGAAAAGGGTGACATTTTTAACAGCTTTTTGTGTTTTTGTTGGTTTGGTTTATGTGCGGCAAATAGACTGACCGTTGAGATTTATCAACACAATAATAATAGCAGCTTTAACACACCAGGGCTTCTTATGCATATATTCTATGTTTTGATAGGGAACGACATGCGTAAGATAAACATACATCAACATAGATGGAGATCAAAATAGCCTACTTACCGATACATAGATTTAAAAATTATAAAAGTGCTATGAAACTTAAGTTAATAAACAAACCAATGGGGTCAAGTGAAGCGAAAAAACTTACATAAGACATATTGAAAAGAAAATTGAGCCGATTTATTATTGTTTTTTTTTTATATATCTTCGGTTACCATGACGACTTAGTGTTGACATTGATCGCATGAATCTAATGTTTACTATGAATGTCAGCTGATAAGTCTTACTACCGGTAAAGTTTCTGACCCTAACAGTTTAGCTGTCTATTACCGAAAAGGTTATCAGAAATATGCCAAGCTAAGAATTCAGTCAACCACTGAGTCAAGTATTAAGTACCCGAATTATGTATTTTAAGAAATGTTATCTACGAAGGTCACCAACGTTGACCTTGGTAAAATAGAATTTAGATTGTGAATAAGAAATGGATTAGAACTAGACTGAAATATTTCTTGAACTTTTAGTAAATCCCACCAAGGCCAGTCTTAGGCATAGACGAACTAGGCAGACGACTACGGACTGTTGGCGGGGACCTCGTCAAGGACTCAAAGTATTTGTTTAAATTGCGAAACAGATCAAATCTCAAACATGGCAAAACACTGTCTAATTCAAGGTCATAGAACAAAATGTACTTTCGCTTATAATATAATATGCCTATAGTTTAAGGGTGTTATAAAGATAAATAGATCAGCCAGAAATGTAATATGAAAGTGGTGACGTTAATTAGCATTAGAACAGACAAAATTAAATATATAATTTGACTACTTAACAACAATGATCTCTATCACTCTTAGAATAGACTACTAAACAACAATGATCTCTAACACACTTAGAATAGACTACTAAACAACAATGATCTCTATCACGCTTAGAATAGACTACTAAACAACAATGATCTCTATCACGCTTAGAATAGACTACTAAACAACAATGATCTCTATCACGCTTAGAATAGACTACTAAACAACGTTGGACTACTCAACAACAGTGTTCGTTACCACGCTTAGAAACAACCATTCTCAACGCAGACTTACTACTGAACAACAATAATCTCTACATCATTTAAATACCCTTCTATTATTACATCAACCTCCCCAATGTTGCTATTATATTACCAGTCCAAGGGATAAGTAAGTCTAAAAAGTTGTGCTTTTGTAATTATTAAAAATAATTGATCTAGTTATGAGGGAAAAAAACGGAAGAAAAAAAAAAAGTAAACATCTATTAAGAGTATAGAAGATTTTCATATATGGAGTTTCGGTGTATCCGGTGTAAAAAATAAATAAATACAGGAAGTGTTGACAAACTATCTCTTTTAAAATTTGTATGATATTTGTTTTACACTTTTTGAGCCCTGCAGAATCAAATGTTCTAAGCTTTTCAGTTTGTGGCACACAGTAACTTCAATAGAAAGTAAACAGACTTCTTTCACTCTATCACTTAAAAACTTTAAAAAAAAAACACAAAAGGCAAATAATTAAAGGTAATAAAAAAAAAAGAATGGTCTAATCTATATATATATTCCTTTAAGTCTGAGGTCAAACAAAAACATGCAACAACAAGCAAGCAACAACAAGTAAATAGGTCATTTATATTTTTAGCTTCATTAATAATTTTTTTATCGTGAATTCACGCATTCGTTTTACTTATTTTATAATGCGAAAAATTAGAACCATATTTAAAACTCGAATTATTTATGTATTTAATAGTCAAAGAGAAAATATTCTAGATCGCAAATACTCTATAATTCTTTAGAAAAAAATTCCATTGACTTGCAAAAGACCTTTAATACGAATATTTGTGAACAATTGTGGTGGAAAATAAAATCATTAGCAAGGTTAGAGAGACAAGTGGAGTTTTGTTCTTCGAC
>JADKLZ010084329.1:3206074-3217783 GCA_021533235.1 Biomphalaria straminea
TACTCAATGGACCCTTCTAGTCGTGTCACGTTTCTCTCAGAGAGCCCTGTGCTCAATGGACGCTTCTAGTCGTGCCACGTTTCTCTCTCAAAAGCTACGTCTCGGGTTATTTCAGTGCACGGACCAAAGGTTTGGAACTCATTCCCCAGTGATCCCAGACACAAAACATGCTACACATGTGGGAAGCGTGGTCGAGAGGCTAAGTGCGGCTTGAGCTTGGCTTGCTTGGCTTGCTTGGCTACCTAGAAGGGGGCTCGAGGTTCAACACCCGACTCGGGCAGAGTTGTGTTTATTGAGTGCCCAAAGGCAGCACGGGAAACCAACTCCTAGATACCCCCTCCCCCCCACTGGTCCACAAACGAGATTGGACCAAAGCGCTCTGAGCATGCTATAAGCATGGAAGTAGCGCTATATAAAAGCTATAATAATACACTACTTTCAAGAAGAACATAAAGATCTGTTTAAAACTTTTTTAGATTAGTTTGTCATTTTAACTCTTTTCTATTTGTAATTTTTCGTACAAAATTTTTATTATTTTGTCAAACTGTATCATATGTAATCACTTCCAAATAGCATATTTGTATATACAGATAGGTACTCAGTCGTACCCAATCCTGGGTTTTCCTTCCATAATCGAGTATTATGCTTTAATGAAATAAATAATTTCCATGCCAACTATATTAACTGTTATATGCCATTATGAAATGATTGAATTTGATACATTTCCCTTTAATTACAAAAGGTTCTCAGAAAATAATGAACTTATTGAAGGAGATGAATTTGAATTGTTCTACTTTTATAACAAAAGATATTGGAAGTAAATCTGGTCTATGATAGAAATGTATGCAAAATTAACTGATACTACTTTTAATGCTATAACCGCTGGATAGTCTAAGTCTAAGAGCTGAGCCGGAGGCTCTTCGAGCTCTAACCTTCTGACTTTCATCCGAGAACAAAAGATCAAACAGTAAAAAAAAAACCTGCGGACCACAGGCCTGTCTGGGAGGGACCCAAGTCAATGTCTATAGGGCATTGCTATTTCCGATACCAATGACACTCCGGCGCATGGACTAGAAATCATGGCCGAAGGCCAAGTAGCACCGGGGGCCACCACCATGTTCCTACATTATACCAAGCTAGCTGTGCAGGATTCGCCATTGATGAGGCGGTCCCTTGAGGAACAGCACATGGATTTGGTGACGGTTTGTGGGAGCTTTCTTACAACCCCGCTTCAGTGCAATGGGCAGACTCTCATCTTTCCCGTAGCATCCCCCCCCCCACGGGGGTCCTGTTTGTTACTTTTTAGCCTTGCTTACCTCCCGTAGTGAGCCGTTTCCACGCCGGCGCCACGGTGAGGCAAAGTAACTTTGCCGGCGAATGCTGTAACCAACTAGTAGCTGAGCTAAGTTTGACATTGTAATAAATTATGTAACCTTGAAGGATGACTTTTGGCAGGGATATGTCTTACAATATGACCTAACCAGCTCAGCTTTAGTCTCTTCACAGTATTGAAGAGTTCCTCTTTTGTTTTTGTTTTTCTGCAAAGTGTTGACTTTTGAAAATACAAACTCATTTATCTTATTTTTCCTGGTATCTGCTACCCAGCAATATTCTGTTACAAGAATGTGTATTTCAGCTTCAGAGTTCAGAGAGACCACAAACGAAAAATAAAATTTTAATTTTACTTCGAAGCTGTTAAGTAAAAAAAGTAAAGTTCCCCTTTCAGAACTGGTCTATAGGGCAGTTGATGTAAAAAAAATCATCTTATTCTGTGGCCTATGGTTAACGAGGGTGTCATGTGGCCAGCACAACGACCTTTACTTTTTCCCAACTAATGTCAGGTACCCGTTAGAGCTGGATGGACTCAGAGGCGCCCAAGTATCCCGAAATAAAATTCCAGTCTTCACCAGGATTCGAACCCGGGACACCGGTTCAGTAATTAAGCGCTCTGCCACCGAGCCACCAAAGTTAATATTACTGTTCCAGATTTGCTCACGACAGCAGATGTCAAGGTTACACGGGTTTTGTATTTGATATTGATTCTCCGTCTCTTGGTCTGTTTGACCTGGATATATAAATGAATCATTTTCTTCTATTTGTTCACTCAACTGAATGCAATAAATTAGATGTTTAAATATGAAAAACATTTTAAATAATTTTTTAAAAAGAATACTTATACGAAGTGTAATTGTATCAATTAGTTTGGATCAGTCATTTCATTAGGTTTGTAATAGATCTAGACCAGGTATGTGAAACTCATTATGGCCACATAAAAACTAAGACCTACTAGCTTTATGAACAGTAGAAACAATACAATAGAATACAATAATTAATTGCAGACCTGTCCCTTAGTTAGGTAAAATTTAGTTCTATTTGGTATATAAAAATTACTATGATTACGAATTATTTTCGTTGTCCTGATGTTTGACATCTTTTCTGGGATACAAGTTTATTAATGTCAGGTTGAAGTTTGTTTGCCTCTGACAATTTTATCACTGATGACAAATTTTTATCATTTAATCTCTAACGGTGAGATGTTTTTGTAGCTTTTTTTATGGAAAAGATCAGTGCTTGCAAACAGCAAGATTTCTGGCTGCTAATTTCCTCAATTCCAATTACCGTTCAGGTAAAAAAAAACTGTAAAATTTTTGCGCAGCCAATTCTATATACTTCGATTTGAACAAAGAACCTGGCTGCTATTCCATCAGCTCTAGTTCCACATTACCCGCAGCATTTTCAGGGGCAAATAAACATGGAGATACTAACGACGAAAATTGTGCTCGTATGGAACTCGAAGTCACGAAAAAGGTAATTGAAAGCATCTAATAACGATTCCAGGTGTAGGACATATTTACCAAATGTTGTGGCGTATTTAAATTTTTTAAATTCCTGACACTTTGAGAAGTGAATAAGTTTTCTCTTCATTTTTAGCGGCCCCCGAAAGGGGAAAAGACGCTATTAGTTTTGTGTGGCCTGTCTGTCCGTCTGTCTGTCTGTCTGTCTGTCTGTCTGTCTGTCTGTCTGTCTGTCTGTCCGTCTGTCCGTCCGTCCCGTTTAGTGCTAAGAAAGTAGAAGAGAAAATGAAAATCTGACATCACGATAATATAGAGCATTCAAAGTTCTGATGCAACGGCTACTTTTTTTTTTCTAAAAGCTCAAAATCTAATTTTTAAAAATATTTTATGCAAACAGTATTTAAAGAGAAAAAACCTAATTAGTATGTAATATAAATGAAACCTACTTTAAGACAATTAATAATCTAGTATACTGCATAGGATTTCACATTTTTTTTTGTTCCAACATACGAGTAACATACCAGTATTTACTCGTAAAGTAATCAACTCATAAAAGAGGTGTTGCTTTTCATCGTTGGAGCTTTTTAGATTTCGTTACTCTTCATTGTGTTTTGATTCGATTTGGATATTAAGTGTTGTTCTGTGTTTTTCTGTGCAAGGAGCACACTATTTTTATTCATTTTCTGTTTACCTTTTTTTAATTTCTTAACTTTTTTGTTTACTAACATGTCTATTAAGACATTCACGATTGAGAAAAAGGATCTGGAGGGAGGCCTCGTCCATCCTCCGGGGACCCTTCTTCTCAAACTATCCGGACAGGGGGCAGTCAGAGCCTCGATGGCGACCATCGTTGCCGCCTTGGGGCTCAGGCCGGAGGAGGTGGGTCCCCTGTACCGGTTCGAGAACCCGTATTTGTGGTTTCTCGGCGTCTCCTCACCCGCGGTGAGGGGAAAGATACTGGGCAAAACCTTCGGAAAGGAAGACACTTTCAGGGTGGAGGTGACCACCCTGGAAGAAGAAAAGATCAAAATCACCCTCCACTGGGTGTCCCCCCGCATCTCTAAATCCAAAATGGAAGAAATTGTCAATAGTATGGCGGAGGATGGCTCCAAAGCAGAGGCCCACAAAATAGATGGGACAGACAAGTGGGTCAGCTGGATCAGACCAAAGAAGGGAGCTGAGCTGCCCCATTACATACAGCTCAGGTACGAGGATGACCCGAGAACATATAAAGTACTCATTACAACCCCGGGGAGGAGACAACAGTGCTGGCACTGCCAGAAGGAAGACCATTGGTCAAACCAGTGCCCAACCAGAACCACCCCTAGGGGTAATAAAAAAGAAGGGGTAAAGATCCCAGAACCCCCCAAAACATCATACGCTACGGCCCTAAAAGGAGGGAGTACAAAGAGTACCCAGGAGGGTGGGTCGGGGGAAGAGGAGGGATTTAGGGTAGTGGAGAGGAGGAGGAAGGCCTCAGATGGGCAGGGAGGAACTGGTAAGGATAAGGAACTAGCCCCCTCCCCCAAAAAGGTAGAAAGAGGAGGGAGCGCGGGAGGGTCAAACTCCCACAAAAGACTTAAACCAGAAGAAAAATTAAGGTCGGAGCCTGACACTCCGACCCAAGTAAACAGAAAGAGGACCCTATCGTCCTCCTCCTCTTCACTGTCTGACGGCCAGTGCGGTGAGGTAGAGGTGGAAGAGGAGGGCGAAATGAGAGAGGAGGGAGAGAGGGAAGTGGAGTTTCCCGATTCCCCAGGCCAATTGATCATAGATGAGGGGGATGACCCTGGCACACACTCCAGTTCATAAACACAAAAAGCAAATCAGAATAGTGGACCACACACAGACACACAAACACGCACTCATAGAATACGATAGAATGTTAACACGCACACACAACAACCCACCCACACGCAGACATGGCAGACATCACAATTCTCTCTCTAAATATCAGAAGCTTAAAGAACAAACACAAATATTTAGTACACTTAGCCAACACCTATAAAACAGACTTCATATAAGTTCAAGAGACAAACACGCACACACGATACCAGGCAATGAAAATCACATCAGACATGGGTTTTGCGGGTGGGTACTTTAGTTTAGGGCAGAATAAAAGAGGGGCAGCTATTTTACAGACATCTAACAGATTCAAGGTTACATACACACACACAGAAAATAACGGTAGGGTAGTCATAGTTAAGGTAGAATCACAAAAACACGCATACACTCTAGTGAACATTTACGCTCCAGCTCAGAGTGCAGAAAGGCCTTTGTTTTTTGAAACTCTGAGCGAAGAGCTACACAGCAAACACGTAGGGGAAAAAATAATTTTAGGTGGGGACTTCAACTACATAGAAACGCAATTAGACAGGAAACACACGAACACGCAGGGTCCACCCCCTCAAACCCAAACTCAAACTAACGACTATCTCAAAGAGATAAAAGTTCAACATCGAATAGGGGACGCTTACAGGGGAGTGTACCCAAAGGGGAAGGATACTACAATGAAACATAGCACACACCCAGTGGAGACTAGACTAGACCGGTTCTACACACCGAATGACATTCAAATTAACGAAATAAAACACCTGGACGAGACATTGACTTACACAGACCACAAAGGAGTATTAGTTAAAATAGGGGGAGAGAATAAGGAGGTTAAAAAACAAAGAAATTTTTGGAAATTTAACAAAAGTCTGCTTGAAGAACCGCAAATCCAAAAATCTATCGCAGACACGATTCAGAATTGCATAGGAGAAGAAGGAAACGAAGGGGAAATTATACAAATGTGGCCGGTACTCAAAGAGTCCATTAAACAACAAGTGATAGTTTTAGCAAAGATTAAAAGTAAAAAATCAAAAGACGAAGAGACAAGACTTAGAGACAGATTACAAACAACAACGAACGACATTGACAAAATAGAACTACAAGGACAGTTAGAAGACATATATAAGTATAAATATAAAGGGGCAGAAATCAGATGCAAGTACCCAAGTTTATCGGAATCACCAAACAAACTATATTTATCGGCAGAACAGAATGTACAGAAAGACAGGACAATTACAACAATAAAAGACACTGACGGAGAAGAAACACAAGACCACAAACGGATAAATGATATATTTTGCAAATTTTTTAGAGAAATATACAAGAAAGAACCGACAGCAGCAGACGCACAGAATTTTTTCTTAAACAATGTTAAAACAATAGTAGACGCAGACAAAGAAACCGCAGACAGACCCTTCACTCTAGCGGAACTGAGGGCTGCCCTAGACATGACCCAAAACGACAAATCCCCAGGTCCCGACGGTTTAACATACGAATTTTACAAAGCTTTCTTCCCCCAAATAGGACCGTTACTGATAAAACTATACACAGACATGTTAGGGAAAGGACAGACACCAAAAGACTTTAACCTCGCATACATTACTCTACTACCCAAAAAACCCGAAAATAACACCTCACCTAGCGACTTCAGACCAATTTCCCTATTAAACACAGACTACAAACTTATGACCAAAATGATTTTCCTAAGACTAAAACCCATAATCCCACTCCTAATAGGACAAGACCAATACTGCAGTAACCCTGACAAGAATATTGACGAACTAAACCACTTTTTAAGAGACATTATTTATTACTGCAAGGACAAGGACTTAAAGGCAGCCCTCATGTCCGTTGATCAAGAGAAAGCATTTGACAGAATTGACCACGACTACCTTTTTAAAGTACTACACAAAACTAACATAGACGAGACACTAACGAAATACATCAAATTAATCTACACAGATGCCGCAAGCCAACTGATCATAAACCAAAAACTTAGTGATAGGATCCCCATAAGAAGATCAGTCAGGCAAGGGTGTCCCCTATCCCCCTTCCTATACACCCTCTGCCTGGAACCCCTGTTAGAAAGTATAAGATTAGACTCAGAAATAGTAGGCATTAAAATCCCGGGCCCCACCCCCTTAGTTAAAATCAAAGCATATGCAGATGATACCACCCTGTTTCCCACCTCAGAAAAAGATGTTAAAAAGATGATAGAGAAATTTACACTATTTGGGAAGGCGAGCGGGTCCAAAATTAATTTTTCCAAATCTTCCATCATGTTCCTGGGGAGGTGGGAGGTCCCCCCAAACAAAACTCACGGGTTTAGAATAGAGACAGAAATAAAAATATGCGGCATCGTGTGGACCAGAGACCCGACACACTACGTGACGAAACAATGGGACGCTATTATTGACAAGACAAAAAACATTTTACAATTATTTCGACACACATCATCCACCATTTTTGGCAGAGCCATTTTAACCAACAGCTTAATTACACCCAAAGTCCTTTACCTGACCAACGCTGTAGAGCCACCTCCCAAATTCATAGACAAAATAAACAAAATAATTAGGAAATACATTTTCAGAAATACAATCACAAACATAAAACACAACACACTAATTCAAGACAAAAAAGACGGGGGGATTAGCCTACAAGACATAAATACAAAAATAAAAGTACAAAGGTTAAAATATTTAGGAAAAGTAGTTAGGTCCCCCGAAAAATTCCCCTTAACCTTGTACTATTTCGGCCTGAGGCTAAACAAAATTCTTCCCATCCAAAACAACTACCCCCATTTTTTCGGCACACACACTCACCCTTTCTACAGATCACTAGCTAGACATTTACAAAACAATGAACATTTAATACACCACACATCCAAAGACATCTACACAGCACTTAGAAACAAACTCAAAGAAAATTTAAAAATCAGAATAAAGTGGGGGAGAGAACTAGGAATAACAGTCAACACATATACAGACACATTCACGCACTTACACAACAAAAACATAACACCCAAAGCGAAGGAGGTGGCCTACAGGCTAACTTACAATATGACCCCAATCAAATTTAAGAAGAGAAATGTACACACATGTGCCTTATGTCATGCAGAGAATGGGGACAATGAAAATCATTTGTTCTTACAATGTAAAATGTTCGAGAATGTCAGAAGTACTATGAGAGACCTTTTGAATGCAAATTGTAAATGTAATGTTAATCTTAACTTAGCTATTGTTCTTAACAAGTTACCTATAAAATGTAAAAAGACTCATATATTTAATTTAATAATAGTTTCAGAATACAGAAGTCTAGTTTGGCGCAGTATAACTAAAGTTGTTCATGATAATATATCTGTACATCCCAATAAGTTAGACTTAATATTTAGGAAAACAATTGAACATAGAATAGATAATATCAGTTTTTAAAAGTGTTTAAATTAATGTACTTCATAAACCTACTAAACCCCAGCTCTGTTTTTTTTTTTTTTTACTTCACCGTGACATTTAATTTGTTATTAAGTAATATATTAATTAATGTTTATGTGAGCACGTAAACGTGTAAGGACCCTTTTAACAGAAAATTACCCAAGAACTGTTTTTTTCTTGACGAGAAGTAACACCTCTACAAGACTAATTTGTTTTTTCCCTGGTTACGTTCCTTTGTACACGTGATCTAAGAGAAAAGAACTCTTTTACTTTTGAACTAACGTACGTACAAGGACAACGCTTGGAGAACTAGGATCCGTCCCAAGGGTGATTACAAGAATAAAACAATCGCCAGACAATTTGGACATATCATCTATTCCATAAAAACAATGAATTACAATAGTATTATTATTTTTATAGTATCATACTAAGTGAATGTTTAAAAAATTCTCCAACATTTCACTGACTCTAGAACCATGTTTGTTTATGCTATTGCATTGTATCCTTAACCTATCTATGTTACATATTTCCTATATCTACATTTAACGAAACTTAGAAAGAAATTTTGTTATATATCATACTGTCAAACATTATAAGCAAAACACGTACACCACAGTTATATATCACGAAACTAAGAACTGAAATATTACCACCCCACAACACTAACGTCAGAATGAAGACTTTTCAAAAATGAAGCAAAACTCCCCAAATTCTGACTCTAACAGACGGAATTGTCACCTTGGTGAGGAGGGAGTAGTGTCCCTGGTCTCAAGGGAGACAATGAAAAATTGTCAAAAAGGGAGAGCCAAAAATTTTAAATGACACCAATCTACAAACATACCAAAAGTATGAGAAAGTATGTTCGTGATATTCATCCCTTTATTCAAGTAGTATAATCTACAA
Source organism: Biomphalaria straminea (assembly GCA_021533235.1). Lineage (NCBI taxonomy): Eukaryota > Metazoa > Mollusca > Gastropoda > Planorbidae > Biomphalaria > Biomphalaria straminea. Next base: position 3,215,037 of record JADKLZ010084329.1, read on the forward strand.
ACATATTGTTATCACTGGTGAAAAGATCCTTAAACTGTTCCTTGTACATCTGTTGCTTATTACTTGTTACTTATATGCATTCATTCTATTGACATGTTTTCCATTTAAATATATGTATTTATATTGTTATTAACAGTACCAAATAATGTAAGCTTACTTATAGAAATAGAAATTTGTTTTTTAAAAAAAAAAAAAAAAAAAAAAAAAAAAAAAAAAAAAAAAAATGAAAGCCCAAAAAGAGGCCAACAGCCCGAAAAAGAGGCAGAGCCCAAAAAAGAGGCAAAGAAAAGAGGCAATTTATTCATAAATAAATGAATTGTGTAGACTTGCAAACAGTCAGCTTTATCAAAGTTAAACTATTTTGGGTTGACCTATTTAAGACATCTAAAGAACTGCTTCAAAAATCATACTATCATAGTCAGTTGCGTAAAACAAATAATTTTAATTTTACAGTTACGCTAGGAAGGCTATGTATACTGTAATAGGGAGGAACTTGAGCCAAAAACATTTTTTTTTGACAAGCTGAAAATTGAAGGCAAAAGTGCCTCCCCAAATAATGCTATAAAAAGACTAAAATCTGGTTCGATCTTGCTTCTGATGACATAGTAGAGATCTAATGGTTGCATAAGGCATCTGAGAGAGACAGTTGGAGGCTTCCTAAAATTAACCCCGCCTTTTTAAATATCTAAAGCGGTAATCTTACAGTATGTATGGCAGTTAAGCAATTAAATAAATACAGTTGCAGTGAGATACATTCTAAGCAGTTAAGCTCTACATTCGCAATTTAAATGTTCAGTGCGGTAGTATAACGCTTATACGTAAAAGCAAACATAAAAATATAAACGAATAAAAAAAATAAATTGATAGTGACGTACCGATTAGTTTGTCAAAATATGAGGAAGTCTCGAGTATCATAAAGAGACTAAGAATTAGCTGGTTGGGTCATATTGTTAGAAAAGTCTAACTGTCTTATCATCTTTGAAGATGCAGAATGTATTAAATTACAAAGAAAGCTAGATAAACGACACCAAACATTGAAATGGACAATCGCTTGATTTATATTTAGACACAGTTTTCAATTTATTCGGTTATCATGACACTTATGTTTTTTAATACAAAAAAAAAAAAAAAAAGAAACAGAAAAAGTAAAAAAAAAAAATCTGCTCTAGTTGGGATATGAACCTACTACGTCAAGCTCCAAAAGCCAACACTCTACGTGATTGCTACTAGGCAGTTTACTTATAGAAATAGAAATTTGTTTTTAAAAAAAAAAAAAAAAAAAAAAAAAAAAAAAAAAAAAAAAAAAAAATCAACTCATAAAACAAGTGTGGCAGTTGCCTTGAACATCGGCTTTACAAGGCTAACGTTGAGAGATCAAAGCACGGAAGATGTATATTAGTTTTGTGTGGCCTGTCTGTCCGTCTGTCTGTCTGTCTGTCCGTCCGTTGAGAGATCAAAGCGGATTTGACAGGGATCCGACTCCGACGGGGGCCGCCTCTGAGTTTGTGTATCACACAAACTCTCTTTGTAATCTTGTTTTGGTTTATCCACAGTCAATTGAAAGCATTTTACATGATTACACGCATTTGTGACAATTTTGCCTTTACTTCTAAGTTTCAAATTCAATTCTTGCAGGCAACTACAAATGCAAAATGTTCAACAGGTTTACCTTTCATGTTCAGAAACAGTGCAATTTCATCCTGTAGTGCTAAATTCTCTTCAATATTTAATGACAGGAGAGCCAGCGGACTTCTGTTAAGTAGGGAATGAAATAAAATTCGTGTCTAATGTCATCCAGAAATATTGAAAATTGGCGAACATTAAAACCACAGGCGTGAATAAAATTGAGAGCGGCTGAAACCGGTCTTTTGACATGTTGGATCTGTAATTGCTTTGCGCAGAACATTTCTTGGAGAATGATGCACTAAAAATGAGCAAATTTAAAATAAGTATCTGTCTATCTTATTTTTGAAAGTAGCTTTGCATCGAAATCATTTCATTTCATTGTTGGTGCGCCATCCGTTGTTAGTATAGCTTCCTTAATAAAAGATAAAGTTTACTGCAATATCACCTCCTGTTATTTTCTCAAAAACATCCTCACTTGTTGCGGTAAACAGAGCTCAAATAGCTCCTCGTGTATCTTTTGAATATACACAACTGCGATACACCCGTTTGACTCATCGAGAGCCAATAAAATATTTCAAAATCTATTTTATTCTTTAATTGTTCACGCAAGCTGACTGACATGCCATTTATTCTATATGCTATCTTAGTTAACGCCATTTCTTTGAATGTTTTCACCTTTTCTGGACACATTACTTCGGTTTTAACGGCAGATCTTCATACAATAATATTCACTAAATGATTTGCTATATCTTGCAATCAAGTTTGACGAAATGTAGCTGGCTTTCACTAAAGACTCACTCTCGTTGTTTAGTTTAACAAATACTATTTTTTAATTCAAGTATCTTGTCATCTCTTTTTTTCAGCGTAATAGTTTAACATTATTTTGATTATTTTTTAGGTGGCCAAGCGGGCCGCATGCAAAGTGGTCGCGGGCTGCATGCGGACCCCAAACGCCGTGTTTAACATGCCTGATCTAGACCATGAGCAATAATTCTGTGCGATTAGAAATATTTTAACCAGTTGTTTTTGTTTAACGCTATTTCATGATTTTAGCTTTCTCAATCCGCTATGATTCTATCACTTTCTCAATACGCTATGATCCTATCACTTTCTCAATACGC
>JADKLZ010084329.1:3217793-3229314 GCA_021533235.1 Biomphalaria straminea
ACGCTATGATCCTATCACTTTCTCAATACGCTATGATCCTATCACTTAGCTGTACAAGTTGGGAAAACGAAGGGGGAAAAGAGAGATAAAAGAAAGGGCTGTATAAGTAAATTTACCGTTATTGCTTTTAAAAAGCATTTATTTAAAAACAAAAATATGGGAAACGAACCCTTCAAGTCATATCCTAACCACTCTGCTCATGAAGTGCTAATGAATATAGAATATTATAATGTTATCTATTGTTTGTTTTAAACTTACTTTAAACCTGCGACCTATAAAGAGCACTAATTCAGATTATTCTACCACTTCAGTCCAGTACAATTTCTTTCCTTTGTTCGACATCCCGAATAATTAATATAATATAATATAATATAATAATTAATAAATAATTAATAATTAATTACGATAAGTTAATTAACTGTTTGGTTTTTAATTTTTTTTTCTTAGCTGACTTTTTACCCGACAGACAGACACAGTTGATATAAACTTTGGATAAAGACACAAAAGCACAGACATTCCTACTCTGTTAACACTCATTTACATCTCGACAACGCTTAGCATGTGTGCCTCTAGAATTAGAACTACCCATTCATGAAAGTCAAGCGCAATAGAGAATTTGTTTGTTTTCTTTATATTCCAATTATTTAATATTTTTAATTAAATATCTATTTTGCCATATACAAGTTCATTTGTTTTATTTCGTATCATTTAGATTAAAATTGTGTAATAAAAAAAATTATATATTAATTATATCAGAAGAGACAGTCTACTGTGTGTTGCCACTCAAGTATTGAACCAGACAGCTCAGAAGTAGGACGAATCCCAATGACGCCATAAATGTTCCAGCTCCTAAAGAATACATTAACACAAATATTGTACATTAGGCATAAACTTATATATCCAATATAAAAAAGTAAAGTAAAGTTCCCCTTTTAGACCTTGCTATCTATATTGCAGATGATGTAAAGGTCATTCGCTCCTGTGGCCCAAGTTTAACGATGGTGTCGTGTGGCCAGTAAAACGTCCAACTGCCTTTACTTTCCCCAACTAATGGGTAGACTCAGAGGCACAGAAACATCTCGGAATTAAAAATCGAAGTCTTCACCTGGATTCGAACCCAGGACCTCGGTTCATAAACCAAGCGCTTTACGACTCCCTATTTCCAATATGCTAGTGAGTAAAAATCAATTTAAAACAATTTACATGTTTAAGTAAATGAAAGTATCGTCATAAAGAGTGGAAAACGATAAATACTATACAATGGATATTTTTACAATTTTTAGCATCTTATTGAGAAAATAAATAATTGTCCATGCTCTGTATGTCTGCCATGTCTAGATCTCAGGAATTTAAACAATAAGTTTAAAAATCCCAATAGCAGCATCTTTGACTGTCATTCTATAGTTGAGAATGTCCACAACCAGGTCATGTGAAAGTGATGCCGCTTCCGGGCATGTCTCAGAGACACGAATCCATGCTGAGAGAATTAAAGTCTAATTAATCCCTAGATTTCTTGGCGTCGTAGTCATATCGTTCATTACCGATAAATTTACTGGACCGCCTGCAATAAAATGAGCCGTTTTGGCAAAGTGCAAGTTAGGGGTATACTGGATAGTCGCTCCGGCTCCGGCCGATATCAAAAAGTAGTATCCGGTACACCCCTAGTGCAAGTACGTTTCTATATGGAGGTATACTTTCTCTTTGTAAATTGTTAAGTGACTAAAGTCACTAAAGAGGCCAATCCTTGATATACAGCTGATGTCACAGCTTGAGCATATGTAATCACCCCAGACGCCGTTGCATTTTCACCCTTCTTTATACTTCTTTATACTTCCGGGTCCTTTCTTTATGTTCACTCTCCATGTGGATTTATCTAGTGCCATTTTTTTCACCAATTGTTAGTGTCAGTTGAAAAAACCTACATGTCACGTTTGCATACATCGGTGTAATATAAGTGACAAGCGCTCTCCTGCCTTCTGTTAGAGCACCATACGGAATGTCTTGTGGGAAATCGACCTTGTGGCATTTTGTATAGGTAGTACTTTTGCATGGAGGCAGCCATGTAAAGAGAGTATAATACCGATACTTATTAACAAGAAAAATTAAAATGTTGGATTCCCATGAGTCACAGATCTGCACTATTAATTAGATTTAATAAGTTGTCATGCAGCACGACATTATGTGCAAAATGTAATTTTTTTGAGTATCTGCCTTTCACCAATTCTGTCATACAGGGCCGGTCCAACAGGTTGCGGGGTCCTATGCGAAACGGATGCGAGGGGCCTAATTTGGGTTGTGATAAGAATAATAAGTGAAAATTAAGATTTTGTTTTAGAAAATAAATGTGTCTTTGCATTTTATGTATACTTTACACACTACAAAATCACTGTCAAAATAACTTTAGGAGCCATCTATAGTAGATAGTAGTTTTCCAACAAAAAACCGATTAACATTCAGATTTGCCTTTAGATTTACTACGACTAGGTAAATATCGCTTTTGTTGTTTTTTTCCCTAAGAGGTCGAGATTGATTTAGGTCTATATTTGTAAGCACGTGACTATTAAAGTAAATTAAGTATTTGAACTTCTTGTTTAGGTTAAAATTCGGCTTATTATTACAGTTTTATTAAATGAAAGCTGGCAATGCCGTTTTTTATTAATCGAGTGTAGCATTGGCGTTTTCCATATTGAATGACATCCCGAAATGACTTTTGTTCTGTTTAAAGGCGATTTGCATCAGTTTTCAGAAGATTTTAATACTTTGAGATTTTCATGACTTTTCTTATATTTGATAGTTTCAGGAGAATTCCAGGAACCCTTAATAATAAGTTAAAATGGTTTAATTTAATAATTTATACCTAGAATTCGCATCGCGCGGGTGCCTATAAAATTGCGGGGCCCACTGCGGCCGCATAGGTTGCAGTTGCCTAAGACCGGCCCTGTTGTCATACAAAAATGTTTCACACGCCCTCGGTAGCTATTATAATCGTAATGTTAATAAATAATCATTTTAAAGAATTATACCTGAACACTGTAATGCTGTTTTTGCAGTCTGAGCGCCAGTAGTGGCCAGACCTGCAGCAGCTATCTCTATATCAGTGCATCCATTGGCAGTTGTGACTGTCTTTAAGCAATCAATGTAGCTGCTCAACGAGCTGAAAGTACACAAATATATGAAATGCCAGTGTCTAGATGACACGAGTCTCGTGAAAATGTATTTTTAAAAAAGGCGAGCGAACTGTCTCATTCGATCGGTTCGGACGCATTAAGTGAAGTTTTTTGTTGAACAATGGACCTCAATCACCAATCGTAAACAAACAACATTTAGCTATGTGATCTTCTATACAAATTAATTAATCCATAAAGGATATCACGTGATATGTATTTTCCATTGTTTTATCAATATTGTCACGGATGAATGTGTGTATGAATGTATAATCTATTTTTACATATGTGCGAATGACCGGAAGTGTGTTAGTTGTCAGAGGGAGTCCAGCTTGTTGTGAGATCCAGTGCAGTTGATTAAAGTTTCTATGTGTTAGTTTGATCTAGTGTTTTTGTTATTTCTAAAGTCACAGCGGAACCGGGGACACCTAGACATAACATAAGGTACTTTTAAACGAGTCAGAAATGAATATAAGTAAAAGATAAAGAAAGTTGTGATAAATATGATGACGTGGCTAAATGTGTTTATTTACGATTGGGGAATTAGGTCCATTGGGATGGGGAGAGGAGTATTTCCGAGAAGTATTCCGTGTTGCCTTTAAGCTCTCAGCAGACACAGCTCAGCTCATGTTGGCATTCTAGCACGAACCCCTTCTGAAAGGCAGCCAAGCGATTTTCGACCCACACATCTCACGTCTCTAGCAGAATTACATCGACAAGACCAGAAGGTTTGTTGAGCAAGTGTTTCTTTTAAATAATTTCTTATTTTAAAAGTGCATCAAACGCCCTTATGTTTTAATGATACAAAAATAAATAACATGAACCGTATTATAAAAGAATGCATTTTATTCAAAAACTACCTGTATCTAAATCCAAACCAATATTGAACTAAATCTCATAAAGAGCTTACTCACGGTGAATTGAAGAGTATTGTTAGCTTTTTAAACATACACGTGCAGATGTCACAAAGCTTCAATAAACCAGATTTGAAATAAAGCTTACATGTTTCTACCAAATAGAAGCATAAAAAGTAATCTAGTATATGTCTTTTATTGAGTGTATACGCAATTCGGGTATAAATAAATAGAGTTAGGCTATGTTTAAGAATTGATCCGATTTTTTTTTTCAAAATAAATAAATTTATTAAAGTCCTTGGCGAGGCCAACACAAATCGGATGCTCTGGGCAGCTGCCAAGTTTGTCCATGCCCAAGGCTGACTCTGATTAGAGAGAAAGTAGCTGGTTGAGGAGTTAAATGAGATGTATGGCAGTACAACATACAGTCTTAGAACTAAGAAGGTCCGTGTTGTCTAGGGTTACAAGATATCTGTGCGACTAAAGAAGGACAGAGAGAGCAACAAATTGTTACAAAGGAAAAAAAGTTGTTCACATTTTAGTGTGGATAAAAGTTACAATATTAAACCACAAATCTCAAATACTTACGCGCATGTTGATCCACTACTAGTGCATGTTGGGCAGGCGGCGTAAGTTGACTCTAACATAACTGTTTGGAAAATGAGGATAGATTTTTTTTTTATTTTTATAGTTTAGACCGATCATGAAAGACAGATAAGAGATATATGGTTAGATAGATGAAACAACGGATACGTGGATTGAAATGATTGATCTGATTTATATGATTGGTATAATTTAATATGATTGGTCTGATTGATATGGCTGATATTGGTATGATAGCTAATCTGCCCGATTGTTTGATTTCTCTACGAGAATTCACTCACCCCCCCTCCGCTTTGGTAGATTGGGGAGGGGGGAGGAAGTGTTCCATCGCCTCTAACTCAACCTGGACTTGCAAGTGACATATTGCCAGGGGCGTAGCTAGAAATTTTCCATCGTTTGGGGGCCCGAGGTGACTGGCCTCTATGGAGGCCCCCTACATTTTGCGTAATACTTACTTTTTAATGTAAAAAAACACTCATTTTGGGCCCCCTCAAGTGTGGGCCGGGGGGGATTTCCAAATTCTCCCCTCTCCTCCCCCACCCTAACTACGCCACTGAGTGTTGCTTCGTGCTTTATTAAATGACCGTCATGAGGTTTGATGTTCTTGGTCAGCTAGATGAGGTTGATGATTCTGATGATGTTATTGAGACTGATAAATGTTAATGACTGTCATCTTTCAATTTTGGTAGTGATGATCTTGATGATATAAATGAGGTAGGGTTAGGATGTTAATGAGAGCGACGATATTGAAGAAATCGATGAAGTTAAAGATGCGGATGATGTTTATATGTTTGACTTCGTTGATGTGCAAATAAGATTGGTGAGAATGGCGTGTTTGAATGATGATGATAAGTTGATGCCAATTATAAAGATGTTAATGATGTTGAAGAGATTTATTATGTTTCTAATCTAATGTTAAATAGAATGATAATGGTCTTAATGTTGATAATTGTTATTTAAAGGTTAATTTGTTTTGATTTGATATTTTAATTTAAGAAGTGTATTGATTTAGGCCTTTGGAGAATGAAGCAAATAACATATAGAACTTGCTATATGTGATGTTTACTTAAACAAACATTATCCTAAAAAAAAAATTAACTTAAGTAAGTAATGAGTAACTTAAAAGATCAAATTACGAAAAAGATAACGATAAACTTACCGACAGCAACGACCAAGGCGAGAACTAACAACTTTGCCATGATTATTTATCTTTGATCTAACGGAAAAAATGTAAGAACAACTTTTTATTGATAAATGGATAAACCAAAACCAAAAAAAATTACAATACTTCCCATTGGCGACGATTTTTTTGTTACTAATAATTAATAAATATTAGATATTTTTACTCCACCTCATTCCCTACCCCCAAGAAAAAAAATCTGGTTAAACCAATGCATCAACCTACTTTATAATATTCTATGCTAGGTCTTTACAACTAGACTTACGCAAAATGTTCATGAACATTGATTCTGTTCAAGATAAACAAGTTCTAGTTTCCTAGCCAAATTTAAATCACTTTCTTTTCATACGTTGAAAATAACAGCAGTGAAACTATAGTTTTCCCTGTGCGCTAGCAATTTATTTCCCATCGTTATTTATCAACGTTAAATTTCTTGTATAATCATTTCGAGTTTCTAGTCCACCCACTCAGGTTCTACCCATTATTGTAATAAACTATATTGTAAAAATGTGCACCTCAAATGTGAATTCTTTATTGTATATAGAAAGACAGTGTAAGGTGGAACAAATGCAAAGGCGTCCTCTATTACCAAAGTTTCAATTTTTTTTTAAATAATCTATATAATGGGAAGATTGCTGATTGCAAAGCGCTGGGCTTACTAACCGAGTGCTCTCGAGTCTGAATCCAGTGAAGACTGGAAATTTAAATTTATTTTTATTTGTTTAGGACGACCCTGGATCAAACTTTAATGGGCACTTGAAGACTCACTTTGGGGGAAGTGAGGTATGTTTTTTTTAATTTTGTGTTGCTTTTTATTTTATTTAATTGTTGTTGTTTTTTTTGTTGTTTTTTTGTGTGTGTCTTATTCTTCATTTAATTTTTTAGTTGTTGATTTTTTATTTATTTTTTTTTTGTTGATATTTTTTTGGTCTATTTTTTTTTTAAATGTTTTTGTTGTTTTTTTTGTTTTCTGCTCGTTAACAGTTGCTCATGGAAAAAAAAAACTCAGCTTTTCATTTAGATAGTATGGTTTGAAAAGAGTACTTTTTTTTTCGTTTTAGCATAAAAAAATGTTTTTGTGTGTAAGTGACAGTGGTATTTGTCACATTGTAAAGAAAATAAAATTATCATAATCCTCTTATGTTTTTCTTTTAAATGAATGTTTAAAAACAAAAACTATCAGTATCTGAAACAAAAAACATTTTCCATTATATTGCACCTTAACCAAAATTTATTTATCAAAATAAAATATGGTAAAGGTTATTTGAAATGGGCCTGTGGTAAGAACACTCACCAGAACGTCACTACTTGATGACCAAATCAATCCCAGCTTTAGTGTCAAACAAGGGATAGGAAATATATTTATATAGTGCCACCAAAGTTGCCCCCAAAACAAACGGGGCAACTCTTGGCAACAATTGTTCTGTCATTACCTAGCAACTACTCAGCCGTAGACTAAAAAAAAAACAATCCATTTTAAAACCAACCATTTCGCATGCGTGAAACTATAGCTAACTATCGTGTTTCTGCTACCATTGTTGACTCTGCTTTTCTTGGAGTATGTAGATCTCAAGATAGTCAACTACTTCAGGAAAATTTAGGACATTTTGAGTCATTCAACGTTGTGTTCTCTTCAAATGAGAAAAGAGTCATTGTACTCACAAGAAATGTCTATAAGAATCAATAAAGCAGTCTTAGTCTTAGTCTCAGTCTTAGTCTAAGTCTTAGTCTAAGTAAGGTATGTTCGCGTCTGTAAACAAGAAAAACATTTAAAATATTTTTTTAAAAGACAGTAACTCTTTTATGCAACTTATTAAACATTTGTTTTTTCTTTTAAAAATTAATTCATATAAAATTACACAACGAACACCTCTCACCCCTCCCCACACTGCGAAAGAATCCTGGTTAAGCGAATGTACAGATTTTAGATCTATTACTCTTTATAATTTTCCAATGATAAACAATTAGTTACAGACTTAGAAGACGAAGTGCGAAATTTTTCTAAACATTTATTTATTAAACTCTAGAATAAATAAAGCCATTTGTTCGTAAATTCCTAAAAGCGATAGTCTTTTCAAACATGATTTTGGATCGAGACCTAGAATCCTAGATCTAAATCTGCAGCCAAGATTAAATGTATTTCTTTTTTTTTTTACTTAAAAAATGCTAACAGTCAAACCAGAGTTTCACACATGCGGTTAACGAGCTAATAATTCTTTTCTTAGCAATATACATCAACTCTTAAAATTCTACAAAAATCGTTACAGCGATTTTTTTTTAGAACAGTGTCCAGGTTTCTTCGACCTCCTATGAAGTTCTGAATTGAATAGAGGCATTGTAAAAATATTTATTTTTCTCTTCATTCATAGGGTCAATAATTTCCTCTGAAGCTAGAAGTAAAGGTTTGAGAGGAGGGGGGGTAGGGTGAATCTTTGGTTACAATACACAAAGACAGTTGAATGGAGAACAAAGCCTTACATAGAAGGATTAAATAAAAAGATAAGAATCGTTCAAAACTAGGTTGGAAAGTATTTGATTAATAAGACGTCGATAAATCAAAGGTTGCAAATGAAGTTATTCAGTGTTTCTCAACCTTTTGTTTTGTGATGGCCCCCACCCAAAGAGAAAACTTTACTTTCACGCCTCCTTAAAAAAAAACTTGAGATGAATGGCTGAGCGCTGAAATTTTCTTTGACGGAGCTCTGGTGTCAAGCAGTTTCCAGAAATTGGCGCAACATAAAATGAATTCTCCTCTTCTTGGAAAATCATTAGAACCGAAGATGATAGAAGATGAAACAGGAAGTCCCATTTTTATTTTTCTTTGGTCAAATTTTGAAACATTAATATTAATATAACTTTTCAAAAGTATTTTCCAATATCAGTTTATAACCACAATGCAAGCGGATATTCAGTGTCTTGAAGGAAAAAATGGGGGCGCAGTGGTCGAATGGTTAAGCGCTTGGCTTCCCAACCTGAGGTCATGCGTTCGAATCCCGGTGAAGACTTGGATTTTGAATTTCGGGATTTTTAGGGCGCCCCTGAGTCCACCCAACTCTACTGGGTACCTGACTTTAGTTGGGGAAAGTAAAGGCGGTTGGTCGTTGGGCTGGCCACATAACACCTTGCTGGTTAACCGTCGGCCAAAGTAAAGGATGACCTTAACATCATCTGCCCCATAGATCGCAAGGTCTGAAGGGGAGACTTGACTTACTACTACTGAAGGAAAAAAAGACCTCCACCACCCACCCCGTTCTTTCTTTAGTTTGTGGCACTTCACGTGTTAAGAAATGTCACAGCCACTGAACACAATGGAGAGCCTATGTGTTTGTCTTGTCTAATGTCACTCAACTGTGGTACGCTGATCGATAACACTCTTTCAAAAAAAAAAGAGATGTTGACAAGCTTTGTGTAAGAGGTCTGACATGAGAAGTCTTGAATACATGAACACCACTGTTGATGTACAGGGTGGGGAATAAGGATCTCCCACACTTTGAAGGAATCTACCAGAAGAAACCAACTATCTAGAAAAAGAATTTTGTTTCAAGGGCTTTTCAATATTGTGTTTTGGCCTGGTACAGCTACATTTTGACTGAACGCAAGGGGTGTCTATGACAGATTGGTTGTTTTCATTATATGCTTCAAACAAAGCCACGATGTTCACCAGTCCAATTCATGTTGGCTTGTGAAAAAGAAGGAAATGTTACAATGATTGATAGTGTTAGCGCTTAGCCTAAGGAATTCAACCTGCCCCACCTCTCTATTGTCACTACAGTCCATTCGGTGTCCCCTCCAAATGTGGGGTATATCTTTTTGCTCCATCCTGTATCAGGACAACACTGTTTTATCTATACGATAACTACTGTTTGATGTATAAAATAACCAAAGTTTTATGTATAAGATAAACAATGTTTTATATATAAGATAACCATTGTTTTATGTATAAGATTAACCAATGTTTTTTTTTTATAAAATAACCACTGTTTTACGTATAAGATAAAGAATGTTTTTGTATAAAATAGCCACTGTTTTAGGAATAAAATAACCATTGTTTATGTATAAGATGACCACTGTTTTTTGTAGAACATAATTACTGTTTTATCTATAAGATGACCACTGTTTTCAATTTGTAGACAGTTAGCCGTGACAGTCTGGTATGGTGTCATTGTGTGCGTTACATATCAATTGTTTTTTATTGAAATAAAGATTTGCTTTTATTGTGAGTTCATTTTAGTGTTTCTCATATCTATATATATAATCCTCAAAGAATTAGGCCAGACAACAACAACAACGAGTAATCTATTTTTAGCTCCATTAATCATTTTTCTAACGCATTGGCTTTACTTATTTTATAATGCGAAAAATTAGAACCATATTTAAAACTCGAATTATTTATGTATTTAATAGTCAAAGAGAGAAGTTTTCTGGAGCGCAAATACTCTATAATTCTTTAGTAAAAAATCCATTGACTTGCAAAAGACCTTTAATACGAGTATTTGTGAACAATTGTGGTGGAAAAAAAAAAGCATTAGCAAGGTTAGAGAGACAAAATGACTATATTTTAATATGTTAAAAATGTGTTTGATTTCTTTAAAAGCAATAGCTTAACAGACAAATAATTATAGGGATGTTAAATCGACAGGATGGCGCGGGGAATCTGTTGTAAGTAATAAAATGGCTTAATTTAATCATTTTTACACTTTAAATTAGAGCGGGTCCTATAAAATTGCGTGTCCTATGAAATGCGGGCCCCACTGCGGTCGTTATAAATGACTATATTTTGTTAAAAATGTGTTTGATTTCTTTTAAAGCAATAGCTTAACAGACAAATAATTATAGGGATGTTAAATCGACAGGATGGCGCGGGGAATCTGTTGTAAGTAATAAAATGGCTTAATTTAATCATTTTTACACTTCAAATTAGAACGGGTACTATAAAATTGCGTGTCCTATGAAATGCGGGCCCCACTGCGGGGAATCTGTTGTAAGTGATAAAATGGCTTAATTTAATAATTTTTGCACTTTAAATTAGAGCGGGTCCTATAAAATTGCGGGTCCTATGAAATGCGGGCCCCACTGCGGTCGTTATAAATGACTATATTTTGTTAAAAATGTGTTTGATTTCTTTTAAAGCAATAGCTTAACAGACAAATAATTATAGGGATGTTAAATCGACTGGATGGCGCGGGGAATCTGTTGTAAGTAATAAAATGGCTTAATTTAATCATTTGTACACTTTAAATTAGAGCGGGTACTATAAATTTGCGGGTCCTATGAAATGCGGGCCCCACTGCGGGGAATCTGTTGTAGGTGATAAAATGGCTTAATTTAATAATTTTTACACTTTAAATTAGAGCGGGTCCTATAAAATTGCGGGTCCTATGAAATGCGGGCCCCACTGCGGTCGTTATAAATGACTATATTTTGTTAAAAATGTGTTTGATTTCTTTTAAAGCAATAGCTTAACAGACAAATAATTATAGGGATGTTAACTCGACTGGATGGCGCGGGGAATCTGTTGTAAGTAATAAAATGGCTTAATTTAATCATTTGTACACTTTAAATTAGAGCGGGTCCTATAAATTTGCGGGTCCTATGAAATGCGGGCCCCACTGCGGTCGCCGGCCCTGGTAAATAGCGGCATATGCTTAATCATTTTTACACTTTAAATTAGAACGGGTCCTATAAAATTGCGTGTCCTATGAAATGCGGGCCCCACTGCG
>JADKLZ010084329.1:3256811-3275732 GCA_021533235.1 Biomphalaria straminea
GTGGATGTGGGATAAGTGGATGTGGGATAAGTGGATGTGGGATAAGTATCTTGGAAAGGGTTTCCAGACTGTTGTTGTTATTGTTTTTTTTTAAGTTGCTCGAGTTAGAATTCGAACTCGGGATCTCAAGCAAGGTCGTAGCTAGAGATTTTGGGGCCCAGGGGGGACCCCTTGCATTTTGACATTCGACATATGGCATGACATAATGTACGCAAAAAAATATATAAGCCCAAGATCAAATTGGTTCAGTATATCAGTAAACTTAAAAAAAAATGAATGAAAAGCTTCCAGGTTGAGAGAGTGATTATCACAGTTCAGAAATATTGGATTTATGCCTAACAGACGTATCCGCAGGCCAGACAGATAGCCACTCATTGTGGCTGCGTTATCATAGGTTTAACCAATGCGTCAAGCTGTTTTGTAGCTGTTTTCTCTGTCAGAAAAATATTTTTAAAATGTCATCAAAGTCAAAGTACTTATACTGAGTGATAGACCTAGGGACCTAGATCTAGATTAAGTCTTTGTTTTAAATTTGATCCATAAATGTTGAAAAAAAAGACACCTGTTGACTTGACTTGACTTAATCCTGTGTACTACCAGAGGAGCATAGGGCCGCAACCACACCTCTCCACCGAACTCGGTTCTGAGCAGCTTTCTTCATCTGCTCCCATGTCATTCCAGTACCCTCAGCTTCACTGATGACTGACCTCTTCCAGGTTTGCTTGGGTCTGCCCACTTTCCTCTTTCCTTGTGGATTCCAGTCAAGAGCCTGCCTTGCAACATTGGTAGCTGGTTTTCGCAGGGTGTGTGTCCTATCCAGCTACATTTTCGTTTGGTAATGTCCTGTGCTATGGGCCTTTGTCTAGTTTTTTTTTCCACAAATCGGTAGTGGTTATCTTTTCTGGCCACCTAATTCCTAATATCCGGCGTAGGCATCTGTTAACAAAAGTTTGCAGCTTTTCCATATTTGTTTTAGTGACTCTCCAAGTTTCTGAACCTGTTGACACTATTTATCAATTAATCAAATATATTAATTTATGTTTTTAGAAACAAATTTCGGACACCCGTTTGGGGCCCCCCTCTAAGTGGGAGCCCGGGGGATTTTCAAAAGCTCCCCCCTCCCCCCTTAGCTACGCCACTGATCTCTAGCCACGTGATTGAAAGCCGATGTGCTAGCCACTTAGTTATTCAAAGTACCTTTTGAAAATTAGCTGATTATATCGTCTGTTCTTAGTTTAAACTTTTTGTGAACAACCTAATTCTCTACACAAGGCCTATCTAAAGTATCTATACCAAAAAAATATTTAAGACTAATAGATTAACTATTTGATTACATGCATAATTTATTAGTGTATTGTCATCGACAATAAGTAATTGTGGAAAGTTTCAAATTGATCCTGGAATAGGGAAAAATAACCTGTAAAATAATCCATCGAGAGTAGTTTGATATAAGATTTGTGAAAAAGTATCAATCGTTTAAATTATTTAGTTGTTATCCATGAATCACAGTTACATTACAAACCTTTAACACAAAGGCGATTCCTTACGAATAGCTTTCCTTTCAGATCTTGTGGTCCTTAGGGCAGATGATGTAAAGGTCATCTGTTTCTGTGGCCTACGGTTAACGAGGGTGTCGTGTGGGCAACACCACGTTCAACCACCCCAACTAATATGTCAGAGCTGATCCCAAAATTAAATTCCTAGTCTTCACCAGGATTCGAACCTCGGATTCCGGTACGGAAAGTCAAACACTTTACCACCCAGCCACCGCGTCTTATCCTTAAGAATGAATATAGCATGAATGTAATAAATTTAATATCCTTAATAGTCACCACTCTGTCTATCTAGAATCTAGATAGTAGATCTGTTCAACAAAGAGAAAAAAGAACTTATAAAAGGGAAAATAGTATAAGGTCTTCCTTAATGCGAACTGGAAGCCAGTTGGTATTGTTACGAATTGGCAAAACAGCACAAGATATTAAAATTAACTAACCGTTCAACAAGTCGTCCGTTATACAAAGCTTATATTAACGTTCAGAAACATGGACACTTTCACATGACATGCCTGAGAAAAATACTAAATGTCAAATGGCAAGACAGAATGCCAGATACTGACGTCCTTCAAAGAGCGGGTCTGCAAAGCATCCACACAATCCTGATGCAGTCCCAGCTGCGATGGGCAGGACACGTGTGCAGAATGGAGGACCACCGCATCCCAAAACGCCTCATGTATGGCTAATTAAGAGAAGGAAAGCGCTCGCAAGGTGGTCAAAGAAAGCGCTTCAAGGACACCCTCAAAGCTTCTCTTTTCAACATTGACCCAGGCACTTGGGAGACAGAGGCACATGATAGAGTATCATGGCGCCGCGCTGTGAGATCCGGCGCACAGGTTGCTGAGGAAAAAAGAACAACGATGGCGAAAGAAAAACGCCAGAGAAGGAAAGCAAGGCAAACGACACCAGCTCCAGCTGGAATAACCTGCCCAGAGTGCGGCCGAACATTCCGGGCTCGCATAGGTCTCACCAGCCACATGAGGGGGCACAAAACTCCAGTGCAAAGCCCTCAGCCCCCTGGATGACAAAGTGGTCATCATCGAACAACGATGGACGAACTATATATATATATATATATTAACGTTCTGTCTGGTAAAAAGTGTGTACACGTTATTTCTCCCACACCCAATCTCGGATCAAAGCTGAAACTTTGCACAATTATTTCTTTGACCTGACAACACAAGAGTCAAGCGTAGAATTAACCAATTAGTTAACATAATTATTATTTTGTCTGGTATCACGAACAAGGGAAAGAAACTGTACTTGACTGAATTAGTCATCTCTATAAAGCACGCTTTAAAGTATGTTTGTAACAAAAAAAACAGATTGCTATTATATCTTTTCTATTACAATCAATATTACATATAATATCTATTACACACTTACATCAGCAGTCAGTATTTCGATTGAGGAGGCCTGAGTCAGGAGTTAAAATTTAGGTCGTTTCCCTTTTTCTTAATTTTTTTTATTTGCTTTTAAAAAGTGAATTCCTGTACAAATTGACTTAAATATTCCTTTCTTCCCCCTCCCCCCCATTAAATATTCCTTTCTTCCCCCTCCCCCCCATTAAATATTCCTTTCTTCCCCCCCCCCCCCATTAAATATTCCTTTCCTCCCCCCCCCCCCCAGATTTTCCCAACTGATTCAGATAATTGATAGGATCACAGCACATTTAGAAAGCCAAAATCATGAAAAAGCGCTACACAAAAACAATTTGTTCAAATATTTCTAATCGCACAGATTTATTGTTGTTAGTCTAGACCAGTGTTCTTCAACGGGGGCGATATCACCCCCTTGGGGGCGTTTTCGAGATTTTGGGGGGCGCTGGGAGTCAAAGGGGCGGTACGGAGGCGCTGGGCACAGAAAGGGGGCGGTAAGGGGGCGCTGGGCATATAGGGGGAAAGAAGAAACTAAAGATGTACAGAAACAAAACAAACAAATAAATTATTAAAAATAAAGCTAGCAAACTGAATATTGACTAATTATAATAAGCTTACTTCTAATTTAAGAATTGAGTTCGGGATTCCCATTTTCAATTTTTAAATTCTTACTCTTTTTACTGCTTTATTAATAGGAGGGTATTATTGTCCTTAGATCTTGAGCGCATAAACGATCATGATTTGATAGACAAACTGGGTAATTCGCCTTTTAGATTATATTTTATTTTATCCATATATAAATGTTCATTTAAAAACACGTTAAAGCTAACATTTAAATAGAATATTTTAACCTTTTTTAAAAAACAAAACCATTAACGAAAACTCGCTGATATGTAATGGAACATTGAAAAGAGTTCTAGTGAATTTGCAACAGATAAAAGTATTTCAATGTTCCACTTTGAATAACGGAATTTTCAGATTAAGTTATGAAACCAAATCGGCTTCACGAACATATAGCAATGTCCAAAAAAAAATCTGAATATTCAAGAAGAATTATAAAAATCTACTATTAAAACAATATTAAAAACAAAAACGGCAAAACAGATTATGTTTTTGTGGCCTCTTATTAGAAAAATAGAAAAATAAATTTGTAAACATATGTAACACAGAAAGACATTTTTTTTCTTATAGGGATGAAGTATTATTTCAAAATTACAAGTTTTGTAGGTTATTACGACATATTGGGAACCATCAGTGGTTGGGCGCTAGAATGGCTTCATGATTAATATAGAATAAAGAACAGATCTATCCATTCTTCACCTTGTGAGTTATGATACACAGGCAACATCTTAAGAAAATTTTAGCCTGCAATTTCATTTCTATTTGAAACACAGTAACAGCATCGGGAGTCATAGTTCGGGCGGAACAGGGCAAAGTAAGCCCCAACAGGACGATGTTCCTTCCGGCCTGGAGGCACAACAGAGATGTGGCTGCATTTAAATGTTTCAGTAATATTCCAAAACTGTGGTCCAAAATGGAATTATGTTTTAGCTTTTCCATCAACATACATGGTTAACCTAGATTTAGTGCGTAACAAACTTAATGAATAAGCAAAGAAATAGACTGGATGTAGCCACTAGATGAGACCTTCGCCTTGCTTTGACTAAGCTTGAAATTTCTAATATTGTCAGACTGCAGGAGTCACAGGGTTCTCATGAGCCTAATTTCATTTTGTAATGAATTCAGCAATATTAATGTTTATAGTAAAAATAAAACTTTAAAATTTAAAAGGGGACTATTCTTAGGATTTGAAAGAAAGTCAGGACAATGAAATTAAAACTTTAAAATTTAAAAGGGGACTATTCTTAGGATTTGAAAGAAAGTCAGGACAATGAAATTAATTTTTGTGTGTAATCACTGCAAATTATTTGACAATTTTTGTATAATGATAATATTGGCTGTTTTTGCCTTCGATTCCGAAGATTACAACGAGTGAAGTGTTTCACACAACTACGCAAACCCTTTTGCGACCTACATATTTTCCGGAATTTTATGCAGACAAAGCTGTTGTCTGCTGGTGGTCTATTAAATTTTCTTTCCCTCTTTTGCGCATGTCTTCAATATTGTCTTTTTTTTTTGAGTCTCAAATGTCTTTCCCTCAGCATTTGTGAGAGCTCTACAACTGTCTCTCTTAGAGGTCATCTGTTACTAGAGAATGCTGCCAGGTGCTTTACTCTATGCCAGTGAGTGGGAACTGGCGCCTGAGTGGATCTTTATAGCGCTTATGGGAGCACCTCTGTAACTCCGTCTTATTCTGAGCTCGCCAAAGAAAATCGCCCTTTCATGCGGTCGTGTCACATGCGAGATAAGTGTAACTGACAGCATAAAAATTAACAAATAAATGAAATTTTGTTTAAAATAGCCTTCTCACGCTTCTTTAAAAGTGTTTTTCTTAGAGGGGGGCGCTGGCAGATTTTTTAAAAGAAAAAAATACGAAAAGGGGGCGTTAGGCCAAAAAAGGTTGAAGACCACTGGTCTAGACACTAGACTCTAGATCTATTACAAATTAAATTACATGACTGATCCAAGCTAATTAATGCAACCACGCTCATATAAACTTTGTTGTTGTTTTTTTTTAATGTATTTTTATATTTTTCTTGATTTGTTTTTTTTTGTTATGTTACTTGAAAACAGACTTCTGTTAAAGTTAAACAGACTTCTGTTAAAGTAAAACAGACTTCTGTTAAAGTAAAACAGATTTGTGTTAAAGTAACAAGCACAGCGCTTCATAGAGTTTAATTCAATGTGGGCCTTCAAGCTCTTTCTCTTCTCACAGTCTTTCTCTCTATCCTTTTCTTTCTCGATCTCCCTCTCTCTTTGTCTTTTTCTTTGTCTATGACTCTCTCTTTGTCTTTCTCTCTTTGTCTCTCTCTTTCTCTTTGTCTATATCTCTCTCTTTGTCTTTCTCTCTTTGTCTCTCTCTTTATCTTTATCTATGTCTCTCTCTTTGTCTTTCTCTTTGTTTTTCTCTTTGTCTTTCTCTCTCACTCTCTTTGTCATTGTCTTTCTCTCTCTCTCTCTCTCACTCTCTATTTGTCTTTGTCTTTGTCTTTCTCTCTTTCTGTCTTTGTCTTTTTCTATGTCTCTTTCTCTCTTTGTGTCTTTCTTTCTCTCTCTTTGTCTTGCTCATTTTCTCTCTTTGTCATTACTGTCTTTCTATCTCTTTTTGTCTTTCTCTCTCTCTTTGTCTCTCTCTTTGTCTTTCTCTCTTTCTTTCTTTGTTTTTTTTTCTATGTCTCTCTCTCTTTTTGTCTTTCTCTTTCTCTCATTGTCTCTCTGTCCTTCTCTCTCTCTCTCTCTCTTTCTTTCTTTGTCTCTCTCTTTGTCTTTGTCTTTCTCTCTTATTCTCTTTGTCTTTTTCTATGTATCTCTCTCATTTTCTCTCTCTCTCTTTGTCTTTTTCTCTCTATATATATATATATATATCTTCTTGTCTTTCTCTTTCTCTCTCTTTGTCTTTTCTTCTCTCTCTCTCTCTCTCTCTCTCACCTTCTCTCTTTGTCTTTATCCCTCTCTTTTCAATTAGATAGATAGATAGATAGATAGATAGATAGATAGATAGATTTTTTATCCAACTATTGCAAGTTTTCAATTATACTTTTTAAGACTATTGTTTAATCTTTCCCCTTTTTTTTTCCACTAACTGGACCTAAAAGGTTGATAAATCATAACTATCTACATGACAAAAAAAAATAAGTTTAAATAAAACAAATAATGGAAAAAATTTCGAATAGCTTCTACTTTCGACAAGACGATACCGGATGTGGGTCTAAGTCTTTGTAGGAAGAACATCTTTATAGAAAATAGTCTGACGACTTATTTGAATAAACTCAAAATTGTGAAAACTTAAACACCACTATAAGACGGAAATATTTATTTAGTTGACGTCCAAGTGACCCATTCAACGAAAACAAAAAAGGCCAAGCGCTTGACTTTTGTGACTCCGGGCTATTCTATTACCTTGCTGGTATTTCGAAATTCTACTATTTGAGCACACCACACACCCCCTCTATGATTTGAAAAGGAAATAGAGTAGCAAAGTGATAATTCAACAAATAAATACATTATTTAACAAAAATATTCTATAAATACTTAGTAAGCATCAAATCGTACAATGAAACCAACATGTTTGTTAAAAAAACAAAAATAAGATTTGCATATTAAAAATTAAAGAAAAAGCTTATGAAAGTTCTGTAAAGGGCTATAACTTTCTGTGAAAATAAAATCAATCGACAAAAAAATAATTTTTTTTTTTTTTTTTTTTTGGTTGGCGAAATAATCCCAGGACTTCTCTGTTCGGAAATCAAGTTTTAAAAAAAATCCAATTTAGTCACATTTTTAGAAAGCGATATAATGGGAAATTGGAGTTCCACTCAAACTTCACAACTAAACAATAAAAAGTAAATTATTGGCACCTATCGAAAGGGGCGCTACTCTATAGATTTATATCCCAATAACTAATGATTGGCAAAACAGCAAACCAATCAATCAAAACTGACTCCCTGGTATGACCTGACGCACTCCGCATGGTAGACTTTCTGAAGTCGAGAACTTAAATAAACAATGAACACTTCGGGGTAACGTAATATATCGCCATTGACCAGGCTCTCAAGTTATATAGATATAGAGATATATTCTAAACGTGTCAATAAATTCGCTCTTTGCTAAGGACCCAAAAATATAGGAATGTCTTGGCCGTAAGACATTTGTTAAACTTGCTTTATTTTTACCATAATAACATGTCTTCAATGATGAATGCACAAGCGAAATATTAAAAATATCTTAAATAAAAAAAACAAAACGTATATAATGGAAAGAACCGCACAATTAATGTTAGTAATCTCAATAATACTGCAAGATTTAATTTACTTTTTTTCGACATAAAAAAATAATTACTTACCATTAATTTAATTAATTAACTAATAGGTTAATTTTTGTTTTTGATTCACGTGTTTTCATCGACAATGAATAAATGTGCGAAGTTTCAACTTGATTCGAGAATGGGTGGTGTGAGTGTAACGAACTTAGCTCGACCTTTCGATAGTTCTAGACGCCAGGTCAAGTTAGTGCACTGTCCAGCGTAAACAAGTCAATTTTAGAATAGCCAATCATAGAAAGGGGTTAAGGAAAAAAATTATACACGTCATCTTCCAGAAGGTCAACGTTACTAAATTAGTGATCCGAGAAACTTCTAGGTTCTGGAAGATACGATTTAGAAAAGTATAAATAAGGGGAAAAAGAGTTAGTCGGGGTCCTCGCATAGTAAGGGTATTTAGAGAGCGAGAGTCCTTGTTTAGAAATGGTTATGTATTGTATTTAATAGAGCGATGGTTCTATGTTTAATCTTCTCTTAGAAGTTTACTAGAGAGTAAAGTGTTATACTAAGTGATGTAGAAGAGTTTATAAGTAAAGTTTTATTATTCAAGATATAGATTGCGTTGTTGTTCAAGAAAGCAGAAGAAGTCATTAAAGTTTGTTCAAGATACTATAGAAATATTTCTTTCTTCATTTATTGAGTTATCAAGTTATTATTTACAATCCTCGGCGTGTGACAGAGAGAAAGAACGTCACATAAGAAATTTCGTGTACAAGATTTGTACCCAGACAGACAGAGTGAGTAAGCCTTGTAAAGAGCACAACATACAGAGTAATCAACGAAATGAAGAAAACTAAGAAGTTTTTGTTTGTCTTGAAATAAATTAATGAAATTATAGTGGTTCTGACTCTATATAACAAGAACTGGTAAATCTAAATCAAACATTTATAGGAAGATATTTTATTAATGTAGGTTAAACTTTAATAAACGTAATACATCAAAACGTGTACACTGAAAAAAACGACGGAAAATCTTCAAAATATTCCAGTAAGGAAAGTTCTTTTATTGTCTGATAAGTACTATTACTAAATGAATAAAGCGAAGCACTATGAATGGTGAATCTCTTCTTATGAAAAATGCTCTGCTGCCATATACATTAACATATACATTTTCTTGACATTTAAATTCAAAGCATTCCAAGCTGGTTCCATCATATTGTTTGACACGACGCGCTGTCAAAATCATTTATAAGTAAGGTACAAAAGTAATTAAGATACAAAGAAATGCTAGATGATCGAAACAATGTACGTGCCTTTCTTTTGATTTCTGCTAAGGATAGTTTCTAATCGGAAGATGCTTTGTCACGCTTACAGGGAGGTAACCATTATGGGATGGATGATGAGAATAAATACAAAAAGGTAAGCACAATATACTATTTATTAATTTAAAATATTAAAAAAAAACATTATGTAAAAATAATTTCGTTACAGAGATTCGAACTCAGTACCTTTGATATAAAAAGCTAATGTTCTACGCAAGTGCCACATGACAATCTATGTTACCTGTTACCTGTTACCTATCCCTTAGTCTGGTGGACCGTTGGGGCACCAAGCAAGACTTGTGGACCGTCTTTCTCCATTCCTCTCTATCCTTTGTCCTGATTAAAACCTCGTTCAATGGTAGGCCTGTCCATTCTTTGATGTTGTCTTCCCACCGCTTTCTCTGTCTGCCTCTTTTTCTTTTTCCTGGAGGAAGGTCTTTGCGAGTCCCGAAGATCTTGTTACATGGCCATACATTTTGAGCTTTCGTTTCTTCACAGTATTTAGCAGGTCATCATGGGGTCCGATCGCTGCGGTAACCCTGTCTCTAATCTCTTGATTTGTGATGCGGTCTTTAAATGTGATGCCTAGGATCCTTCTGTAGCATCTCATTTCCATTGCTAGGATCCTCCTCTCTAGCTCTGCAAATCAGCGTCCAAGACTCACAAGCATATAGAAATGTGGCCATGACCAGGGAGCGCATCAGTCTGATTTTGGTGCCGAGGGCTAAGCCTTTATCTTTCCATATCAACTTGAGTTTAGAAAGGGCTGCTGTGGACTGTGCTATTCGGACCATTAGTTCGGGCTTTGTTCCCTCATCTGAGACAATAGCTAAGAGGTATTTAAAGCTGCTAACGCTAGTTAGCTTTTCGCCTCCAATACTGATGGCCTTTGTAAAGCCCTGTTGACTATTGGTCATGATTTGGGTTTTTTCTGCATTTATTTGCATGCCATAAGCTGCTGAAGTCTTGTCAATGCGCATCACTAGGTCGGCAAGTTCGTCTTCTGTCCCTGCTAGGCCATCAATGTCATCTGCGAAGCGCAAGTTTGTAACTTTTCTTCCTCCAATGCTTACAGTACCTTCAAATCCTTCGAGAGCATCTTCCATTATTCTTTCAAGGAAGATATCTGAAGAACAGGCGGGTTTTAGACATGGTCGCAGCACAACAGAGCAAATCCTAAACCTCAGAATACTCTGTGGAAAATATCTCCAACACCAAGAGAATCTTTTCCATGTCTTTATTGATTTCAAGAAAGCTTTCGATCGAGTATGGCACGGGGCACTCTGGGCGACAATGGAAAAATATAACATGAACACAAACATAACCAAAGTTATCCAGAACCTATACAAGGATGCCACCAGTGCGGTGTACTTCAACAACAATATTGGGGAATGGTTCAAAACCACAGTTGGAGTAAGACAAGGCTGCCGGAGTGTATGATTATAAGACAAAGTTTATACTTTATATTTAACTTCTTACTGACAAACATATTTCAGGTTTATAGTTTAGCATATTACAGATATTCTTGTAAATGTTGAGCTTTATCTGAATGAAAACATTTTGTAGGTTTTAAAACATAATTAGTAAAAAGAAAGAGGAAGTTAAGTTCTTACACTATATTTGACCTAATAGATTCGGGATTTAGTAATACGTTAATGAATTAAATATAGATGACATCAGTTCCAAAAGTTATCTACCTTTGAAGACATGACCTATCGGCTCCTTATTTTTGCTGTCCAGCGACACAGCGAACTCTTTTTTTTTTTTATAGGTGTCTTAATAAGAAAATATAGCACTTCATTTGATAGTCCGAATGGCATAATATTACCAAACGTTTTCTTAAACTAATCATTACAAAAATGAAACAAGAATATTACTTTTAATGTTTTATTTATATAAGTAGAAAAAACGCATTCATTATTTCTGATGCAGCTTCAGTCACACTTAAATCTATCACATAAGCAACACTGAACCGTAGAATTTAATTCATAGTAATCATATAAAAGATGGAACGGAAGCAGATGCTCCTCAAGGCAGTTCGTAAGGCCATTTAAACATTATATTTTGAATTTCGGAATTTTTAAAGCGCCCCTGAGTCCACTCAACTCTAACGGGTACCTGACATTAGTTGGTGCAAGTAAAGGCAATTGGTCGTTGTGCTGCTCGTTAACCATTGGCCAAATAAACAGATGACCTTAACATCATCTGCCCAATAGATCTCGAGGCCTAAAATGGGAATTTTACTTTACTCACAAGGTCAAATAGGATTACAGCTTTCTCAATACCTTGGAAACCTAGTTTGACTGTCTACATCTAGGAGTTGGCTACACACACAACCAAGCATTAAATCCACTTGTTTGACGGTAATTTTAATTTCTTTAAGTTCAGCACACAAAAAAAAACGTGTTTAAAACTGTGTGGATATAGCCGCCTCTTTAACTTTTTATTTCTTTCTCTTTCACACTTTCTCCCATACACTCCTTTACTATGGCGTCACTGGGTGGGAGGGGGGAGGGGGATGCGGGAGTAGGGGGGTGCGAACCACACCGGGTGGAACCCATCAAGGTGTGACGCACAAGTGGAAGAAAAAAATCATTTTTGTTGTTCGCCAAAGAACACAACTTTTTAGCAGCCCCTGAAAGGGGAATAGACGCTATTAGTTTTGTGTGGTCTGTCTGTCCGTCCGTCAGTCCCGTTTAGATCTTGTAAACTAGAAAAGATACTGAAAATACGACATCATAATATTTTAGACCATTCAAAGTTTTGATTCAATGGCAATTTTTTTTTTTATTTCTAAAAGCGAAAAATTTAATTTTTGAAATAATGATACATGCAGTTTTACACAATGTTCACAAGTATATACTAGAAATTGTAACAAATATATGGGAGGTTATTTAATAAGGGAGAAACATATTTACCATATTTGCAACACATTTATGCAAACAGTTTTAGATTTTTTTGTCAATTTTGTTTGTACAATGGCAATACCAAGATAATTAAGTATTCCTACATTTACAAAAAAACATTACTTTTAGTTTTAAAGATATTTTTTTATTCATAAAAGTGGTAAATAATTTAAAACAACAATTAATAAGTAATATTTCATATTATCGCTTGAACTACCACATCTGAATTCTTTAATACTCTACTCAAGGAATGGGAGAATTTGTTTTATTATATTTTTGCAGAATTTTTTTTTCCTTGAGGCTTGAAATACGAGCTTGATATTTTCAGAACAATTAATCAATTAGATAATCATTATATGACATTAGTTAGGCCAGGTTCACATCGAACGTCTCCTTTACTTTCATCTATCCCTTGATCTGGGCCAGGTTCACATCAAACGTCTCCTTTACTTTCACCTATCCCTTGATCTGCTGGATCGTTGGGGCACCACACAAGATCTGTCAACCTTCTCCTTTGAAAGAATTTGAAAATATTGAAACCAGCCTTTTTACCTGCCTGGGTGAAGTAGCGGCCTTAGGGGTGGCAAGTGGGGCTGCCAACCCAGTCCCCGCGCTTGTGGGGGGCCCCATGATCGGAGATTTTATTGTCACAAACTTGATCACCACACATTTTCCTAATAAAATCCGAATGGATATCGTTGTTAATATACGGACAAAAATATTTGCACTGGTTGCTTCCGCCTTTGTGTTTTTTCCCAATAAGCTATGGCCTTGGGAGTATTTTTTAAACTTGTTTAAGTTGAAAGATTTTTTTTATGCAGAACAATTACAATACAGTATACATGGCACTTAGAGCGGCCAATAGTAAGACAACAATGGCTACGCAATGTGTTCTATGTTTTTTAACAAAAATAAGGAAGGCCCACAGCGTTAAGGCGGGCATACTGTCTTGTTTATGTTACAGCGTTAGAGACGGATTAGCCGGTTAGCGTGATGTGGTACGGTATATATAGTTTATCCTTACGGCTCAGGGCCCCGCACATGACACTCGCTCCGGGCCCCGCGCACTGCGAAGAACGTCCCTGCTGGGTGGACCACTTCGGTGGGGGGGGGGGCAATTTAGAGCTTGTGTTTCCACACAAACTGTCTTTGTAACCTTTTTTTTTTAGAAATGACTGAGGCTAGAATTTATCCTAGATAACCTTGCATGCGAAATTGAAACCATCACATCAAATTAAGCTTTAAGTGCATAACGCTTACCCAAACTTTCATCAATGCACCAGCAGCAATTATTTAAACATTATTTTATATCGAACTGTAGGCGCGGTGGCTGGGTGATAGAGTCCCTGGTTCAAAGTCTGGCGAAGGCTGGGATATTTTAATCCGGGTTATTATGCTGGTTACATGGTCCGTGAGTCACAGAAACAGATTAACTTTGCCGACCATGTCCTTGGAAGCTGCATAATCTACCTCGAGGCCCAAACAAGACTCTGAACACAAAAACTTCCCTAGACAACAAAAACTATACGGAGAACTGCCTGACCTGGAAACCACTGCGCAGTTCATCTCAGATAGAGGATTACTGATCTGAAACCTCCGACATGTCGTATATAGCTCTTCCTACGTGGTCTAAGATGAGCACATTTCTCATTTTTCTATGTACTCGAAGATGGCTGTAAAGTCCAATCCTCGCTCTAAAAAGCCGGCCGCATATGTCGCATGGGTGGGTTTTGTCAGTTGCAGATGGGCTTGCTTCTTTTCTCTGCTTTCTGTTGGTTTGGTGCTTTTTCGCTCTGACCACTCTACTTGCTTCAAATCTTGAGACTCCAAGACTCACAGCTTCATGCCATGAGGAGCGATCGAGAACTAGTGCTTCCAGACGTGAATGTCTATATCGCATTCCTTGAAGGAGCTCTTCAGAGTGTCTTTGTAGCACTTGCATTGGCCTCACTGGGAGCGTTTTCCTGCACACGTACAGAAGTCGCTGTAAGCGTCAATATGCTTACATGTGCATCTAATGTCTGTATTAATAATTTCAGCCTAATGTATTTGTTTACAGAGCGGCTTAATCGGATCTAGAGTGACTCAGACGATATATATATATCGCGCATCCATTGTCTTCCGAGACAGAAGGAGCCACCTACGGCTATCTGCTGTTCACAGCCGTCTCAGATTTCTGTGCCACTGTGGGCTGCATTTAGCTTAAAGAGTGGTATTGGTCTGCGCGAGCCGATTATCACTATAAAAATACTCAGCGCAGGCTGGAGGCAATACAGTAATTAGCCCGAAAAATATATATATATATATATATACATACATATATATATATCATCTCTATATGTTTTTGTTGATTCCTGGATTCTATTCATTTTTTTAAATGTATGATATGACAAAATGTTTATTTAATAAGGGAGTTAATAACTTTTTTTAATGGTTTTAAAATGTATTTTTAGTGAGTTATATCCCTTATGACCTTTTTTTAAAATATATTCTTTATCAAAGATACCGTCTTTTTCTCTTATGTATTACATTTTGTGCCTTTTCTTTCTCCAAACCTAACTCTTAAACCACAAAAGTCCATAACTTGTACATTATTGTTTTGCCTTTTTTAAATTATCGTTAACGAATTTACACTATAGAATATTTTTATTATTGATCTTTATTAGTGACGAAGTAACAATTTAAAAACCTGGCAATGTAGTACTGATTGACTCAGTAGTAATATCTATTGGCGTCGTTGCTGGCTTAAATTGATCCTCCTTTCCCTTCAACCAATTGACCTCTTGTTATGGAGATAGAGAGTGAGAGAGAGAGAGAGAGAGACTACTTAGTAGTCGCTGCCTGGTCGGGCGGTTTGCGCGCTGGACTGTCGTTTAGACTTACTTGGTTTGGACGAGGATGTAAATTATCTTCAGCTCTAATGGAGCATCCGAAACGTAAAACATTTGACAAGCATGATGAAGAAAGGCAGCATTAATTGTGAGACTTGTAGAATGATGCAAGATAAGCGTCTTTGTCATAATCTATTTTACAGACTCTGGTTATATACACAACTAATACGGAACCTCTCCATTGACATATTCAAAATTGATGGTGAGCAAAGATGGACAACTCCTTTTAATCTATGCAACACATCTTCTGCTTTTGTTGACAGGTTGTCTACCTTTGATTGATTGATGAATCACGTAACAGATATGTATATATATAGGCTACCGGTATTTATTTTTCTGATTTAATTTGCTGTAGGGTAAATAGACAAAGTGTAAAGTTTAAATGAACATTGAATTTTTTATATTCAATACGTTTGTGGCGACCATATAGATTACGAGATCGAATAGATAAATAGACATTACAGGTAATTAGAAACCCACAAGCACACACACAGGTATGCTATCTATCTGGTCGATGGCTGCCTGGTCGAGCGGTTAGCACGCTGGACTGTCGCTTCGATGGTCCCGGGTTCAAACCCTGCCCGCTCCCATCCCCCGTCGTCCTGCGGGAGGTTTGGACTAGGAAGTAACTATCTTCCACTCTGAAGGAACATCCGAAACGTAAAATATTTTACAAAACATTTTTACAAACATCTTTCTTTCTTTGTCTCTCTCTGTCTCTTTCATTTCATCTCTTTCTCTCTTTTTTTTTGTCTCTCTCTATATTTCTCTACTCTGGTCTCAATTTCCACTCTTCTCTTTCTCTCTTTCTTTTCTCTTCTTTATCAGCGAACTAAATGAGTCTGTAAGTCAGAGCATAGACTTTGGATTTGAATGTAATCTATAAATAAATCTCTTAATAATTTGAACAATAGCAAATTATTTGCGAACGTGACCCGAGGTCATAAACTATAAATACAGTAATTCTTATGAACCTAGTGGAGGCCCTATACTTATAGATAAAAAATCCAGCACTGACACTAATCCATTTGTATATTTCCAAGAAGAGATCCTAATGTTGAAACAAGATTACAAAGAGAGTTTGTGTAATACACAAACTCAGAGGCGGCCCCCGTCGGAGTCGGATTCCAGTCAGATCCGCCTATTCGCAAGATGTTTTGGATGTTCCTTCTAAGTCCCTGGCTCAATTTCTGTATGCTCCCATCCTTAAACTATCGCAATATTTCTGAAAGAACAGTAAAGGCTAAATCATATTTTCAAAAGCCTTTAGTGTTTTTTTCTAACCGTGACGGACAGACCAACCAACAGACAAAACGCACAAATATATGGTAGTTCATTCTAATGGGGGTATTAAACAATTTTATTTTAAAAAATCTGATTTTTTTTAAAAATTAAGAAATTAGTTTAGAATCATGTCATTTCCGGGCTTTACGCTAGTACACGAAAGCCGCTGCTAAAAAACCATTTTGAAAAATGTGTGTGATATCTACATGCCTAGCGTATTTCTTATAGTAACATTTCCTCCCTTACATTTACATAATTGGTTTAGAATTGGTGTTTTGTTATTAAAAAATCGCTTGCATAATTAATTTTATAAATTAAACGGTTTGCTTTTAGAAAACTAAAAGTAGCCGTTGCACCTAAACTTTTCAAGCCGCATTTAATGGTGAAATAATATTTTTCGTATCTCTTCTAGTTTTGGCGCTCTGAGTCTGACAGACGGACAGACGGACAGACAGACAGAAAGTCATTTTAAAAAATGTGCTTGATATCTACATGCCAAGAGCATTTCATATAGTAACATTTCCTCCCTTAGATTTACGTAATTGCTTCACAATTGGTGTTTTATTATTAAAAAATCGCTTGCAAAATAATTTTTATAAATTAAACGGTTTGCTTTTAGAAAACTAAAAGTAGCCTTTGCTCCTAAACTTTTCAAGCCGCATTTAATGGTGAAAAAATATTTTTCGTATCTCTTCTAGTTTCGGCGCCCTGAGTGTGACAGACGGACAGACGGACAGACGGACATTTTGCACAAACCTAATAGCGGCTTTTTCCCCTTACGGGGGCCGCTAGAAAGACCTAAAAGAAAATGTATTATTTTCTGAATGTGTATCCTCTTGTTGTAAACTAGGTCAAAGATGAACAGGGCCGGTCCTACAGATTGCAAGGCCCTATGCGAAATTGCGTGGGGCCTATTCTAGGCGTTGTTTGTGATAAGGATAATAAGTGAAGATTTTATATTAGAAAATAAATCTTTGCATGTATTCATACTTTACTAAGTACAAAATCACTGTCTAATGAACTTGACGAGCGATCTATAGTAGATGCTAGTTTTTAGGCACCCGGAAATATAGGCAGAGGCGTAGCTAGGAATTTTCCATCGTTTGGGGGCTTGAACCCTTTGGGGGTCCTGCATCTTTGATAATATTTCATTTTTATTGGAAAAAACACTCATTTTGGGCCCCTTTAAGTGGGGGCCCTGGTGATTTTTTTAATTTCTCCCCCTTTCTCCTACCACCCTAGCTACACTAAATATAGGCACCCGAAAATTTAGGCACCGGATAATTAGGCACTTTACAGTGCCTAAATTTCCTAGATTCTTGTACATCATACCCTCGTCAATAATGAACAAGGGAACTCTGTGGACTGCTAGACTTAGATAGTAATGTTAATTTTTAGACTCAGGGAACTCTGTGGACTGCTAGACTTAGATAGTAATGTTAATTTTTAGACTCAGGGAACTCTGTGGACTGCTAGACTTAGTAATGTTAATTTTTAGACTCAGGGAACTCTGTGGACTGCTAGACTTAGATAGTAATGTTAATTTTTAGACTCAGCTCTTTCCACCATCTTAGCGTCATCTCCCCTACCCTCCACCCCTTTTTTACCGGCCAACGTTTAATGGATGTTTCCCTACGTGACTTAGTTTTTAACACCCATGAGTCACTGCAGTTAGTAAATAACTTATTCATGCATCTACTAACCAAAATAAAGCTGTTGATTTTTTCAAGTGGACCTATATATAGTGTGCGTGTGTGTTTGTATACAAAAGTGATCATACGTACGTATGCTTGTGTGTTATAAAAATATAATAATAGAACTAGAATGGAAAGGAGAAGGGTGGGTGCGGAGATGGAGGAGTTTGTTTTGGCTCTGTCGAAATTGTTTTGGTGTCACGTGTCACCATCACTGACGACCATCACAAGTCCCAGGTAACATCAGTGAACATCACTGCCTTAAACGGAGGTGTGTGTTTTGTGACCTGGCCTGCCAATCTGCTACTCCTCTAGATCTAGTTGACGCGGTAAGTTTTTTTTTTTGTTGTTGTTGTTTTTGAAGCGCATCAACAAAACGCTTCTAATAATAACAATAAATACCAATAATAAGGACAACACCGGCACTGTGTGAATTTAAGTTGTCATTATGTCCGTGCCTAATATTTGCTTTTTTTTTTTTTACATCTTCACTTGGTTACGACTTTCTTTTTACTTTATTTACGATTGGTTTCCAGTTGTAAAGTTACAATCATAGTTTTGCTTTGTCAAATCTACACATAACATTGAAATTTATCATATCCAAAAAGACATTGGCATATCACAAAAAAAAATACATTTACTATTTCTAGCACAAGGAAGTAGATTTGTAATTTTGAAACTTTGTTTTGTTTGTTTGTTTTTATTTGTTGTTTGTTTGTTGTTGTTTTTTTTTTTTGTTTGCTGTCTATGGTAACGCAATGTTCTTTGGGCGTGTTTTTTCTATATCGACGCAATAAATATTTCATTTTTGGTTTTATTAATTTATAATATGTACCAACCATTTGTAAATAAATTTTAATATAGAAATAGGATTAATTATTTTGTCTATTTTAGCTATAGGAACTGTAATTTATTTTGATATTTTATTGCTGATGTTTTTTTTAACTTCAAAGAAGCAGAGATATAGAAAAATGATTGTCGAAATTTAGTTATGCATTTATAATTTATAGATCTACA
>JADKLZ010084329.1:3285272-3295688 GCA_021533235.1 Biomphalaria straminea
TAGACTATGTTGTTACCATGCTTGTAATTCGTGGGGAATGGGGGATAGGATAGACTATGTTGTTACCATGCTTGTAATTCGTGGGGAATGGGGGATAGGACTCATGGAAAATGAAATTAACTTTTTTTTTCGGTGTAAGAATTTTGACTGTACCAACTTGTTGTACTGCACTATTTTAATTGTGTTTTAGTTCATTTTGTCTTATGACTTTCAGGCTGTGGACTGGTCTCTTCAGTTGCTCTTGTGCTGATGCTCAACGCCGTAGTCTACTTTGGACGAAAGCTTGTTTGACTAACGTGACATAATGTTGTTTTAGTTGTTTTTTCTTTGTAGTCTTTTATTGTTTTAAAATCACATTTGTTTTTCATCTTTACAGAAGATATATAAATGTACATGTTTATGTATATAACTTTATAGTGACGGCTCACGTCCATGTTGCAATGAGGTTAAACCTCAAAGTTTAACGTTGAACCACTGAGAACCTAAACATAGATTGATGTTAATAAATTTGAATTAGTCATTCTCGCGCTGAAATCAAGGAACAGTTCTCTCCTCTTTCTTTACACTTGATTTTACGTTTCATACGCAACGAAATTCAGACTGAAAAAGAAGAAAACGCGATATGAAGAAATGTGGTGGATATCGAAGAATACCTTAAGAAAATAAAAATTGAAGATTGGAAAAGATTTTGAAGTTAATAAACATTCTAAGTGTCTTCATATTGAGAGATCAGTGCTACTAACTAAACAATAAACTTTTATGATAAACTTTTATAGTAAATTAAAACTTTAAAGCAAAAGAATAGACAAAAAGGGTATATTTTTTAATGACAGAATGTATCAATTGAAACCATAGACATAAATAAATATAGACTGGCCAATAAGAGTTTTATGAAGGGAAAATTTGTGATTTGCAAACTTGTGTACTTTACTATACAGCATGAGCAGTATAAAAGTTAAGTATTCATATCTATTTCAGCCATAACCCATATAAGTATTACAATATTTTCACTAGTGTTTTTTTTTTTATCTCTTAGCGTGACTGTAATGTCAATTAATCATAATGTTCATTTTTTGTTCTGAAACTGTTTTTTAATTTTAGCTTATTTGGACATTCTGCTGAAAAAATCCCTAATTTCACTAATTCAAAGTTAAGGACTGAATCCGTTACTTCCTTTTTCCAGTCTATATTTATTTATGCTATCTATGTTATTTTGTGAATGAAAAAAATGCGGATTTGGATACACCATTTTTCATTCACACCATGCTGCGTAAATAAGGAGGCAGTGTAGTTTTGTTTAATCTCAAAGACTAAAGTTCGTGCAACTTCTCAGATTTCGGAAATCCGAATTCAATAGATATACATTTTTTCACGTTCCTGTTTGCAGTCTATATTTATTTATGTCTATGATTGAAACATTTTTTATGTTACCACCCCTCTCTTTCTTATTAGATTATGCTATTTGATATACAAAAAAAGTATAGATATTAGCTTTCTTAGTCTACTAGGTTATAGTTTTTATTTTTTTCTATGCAGATTTTAATAAATTTTTTTTACACATTATTTTATTTGTTTGTCATATACAAGCAATCTGATGTTTTCCTATTAGCCACTGTCACATTTTAATTAGACACGTGACATTACGTGCAGCTGTTGTGAAACTTCTCAAATAAATAAATCGCTTTGCACTTATGGGAAGTGTTTTGAAGTACCGTATGGCCTTTTTACTAAGACTGTGGTGTACAAATAGGAACGGAAACTGTGACATGTATCAATGACGTTAAGAATATTTTTTTATACATAAATTCTATTTCAAATTTGTTTATACGAGTAAATGTCTTTCTTCTCATTGACCTGCTTGATTAAAATGAATAAATTGGTCGCTCTATTTAACTGTTTTGTGTTGTCGTTTTTTTTTTATACCAACTACCTTTTTATTTTGACTTGCTTTTGAGTAGCGGTTAACGATGGTGTCATGTGGCCAGCACAACGACCAACCGCCTTTACTTTTCCCAAACTAATGTCGGGTAATATTAGAGCTGGTGGACCCGAAGATCCCGAAATTAAAAATCCCAGTCTTCACCAGGTTTCGAACCCCGGAACCCGGTTCAGGAGCCAATCGCTTTAGCGATCAGCCACCGCGCTTCCTAAGAAGTCTGTATAGTTAAGCTTAATTTTAGACATCAAAACCGTACACGCATGTTCAATCTTGAAACTTTTTATAAATGGGAAGCGTGGTCGAGAGGCTAAGTGCGGCTTGAGCTTGGCTTGGCTTGGCTAGGCTACATAGAAGAGGGCTCGAGGTTCGACACCCGACTCGGGCAGAGTTGTGTTTACTGAGCGTCCAAAGGCAGCACGGGAAGCAACTCCTAGATACCCCCCTCACCTCCACTGGTCCACAAATGAGATTGGACATAAGCGCTCTGAGCATGCTATAAGCACAAAAGTAGCGCTATATAAAAACTAGAATAATAAATATGAATTAGATCAATACTTGGCCTTACAAGATGTTTAGCAACTCCTAACATCTTCCTGGAGCGCACTTAAAATATGCATCAGTTGTTTTGGCTGTGTTTTAACTTTTAATTCAAACACCGGCAAGGCCGTCTGGTTATTGTTACAAATTGTTATATTTAACTCACTTTGTCTGTCTGGTAAAAAGTTTGTAAACGTTATTTCACTGAAATTTTGCAAAATTATTTCTTTTAACTGACAATACAAGAATCAATTTTAAAAAAATATCAACCAATAAGTTCTCGGTAATTAATTACTTTGTTTGGTATCTTGATCAAGGGAAAGAAATTGTACTGGACTGAAGTGGCTGTATTAGCTGAATTAGTCTTCTTTATATGTCACCGCTTTAAATTAAGTTTGAAACAAACAATAGATAACTATACGATCTTCTATTTTTATATGCACCTCAATAGCAGAGTGGTTAGCATGTCGGCTGGAGAAGGCACGAGTTCGAATTCAGGTCGTTCCTTTTTTTCTTTTTTTTTTTAATTTTTCTTTTAAAATGAATTAGGGTAAAATTCACCCAGATATCCCCTTCGTATGCCCCCCCCCCCCCCAATGTATAACTGGTCCAGATAAGTGATAGGACCATAAAGTATTAACTTGTTCTCCTAATCGACGATACCATCGTTGATTTTAAACTCATGAAATTAAATTAATGTTTAATTTTTTTTAATTGACTTTGAATTATATATAAAAGAGCATGCATTTCCATTTAATTATATACCAAATACAACATTTCCTGATAACAAACAACAAAGCTATTGAAGCCCAATCATAGCAGGGGTAGTGAAATAGTAATGAGCAAAATGAAGAATTCCTTTAAAGCGTGGAAAAATAATTACTGAGAGAAAGAGTTAAGAAAGCTTTGAGCAAGAAATAGCGCTACAAATACATTGTTAAAACTAGTTCTACTCGCTCAGATTTATTGTTGTTGGTCTAGAATAGTCTAGTTCTATTATAACTAATATCAGGTGGCCGAGCCTTGCTCGGTTAAATAATTTATACTAAAAAGGTTATATAATACTGCTACTCGTGTTACAGCCTATGGAAGGAAATGGCCTGCTTTTACACATCCCTCCATTCAGATATCTCCTGGGCCTTTCTTTACCACACCCTAACGGTTACCCTTAGTTTTTTTTTTACTGAGGTTTATAGTTAAATCAAAAGTGGCTGCAGAATAGCAAACTCGTTGACCGCTAGCTAGATATCTTGTTCAGTGGATATATTTTGCCACATCCAGGGCAAGCATAACCATTGTCCTCCGGTGGTCGATTAAGATTTTCTTTTCGCGTCTGTGTCTGTCCTCGGCAGCCAATTTTCTGTTGGGCTCAAATATGTATCCTTGGCCTTTGTATAGAGGGAATTGTTTAAGTCCGACATTTACTCTTGACAGAGCAGTATCCTGTATGAGAGAAGAATCTCAGACAAACGCATGCCAAAGGCGGTCTTTTTTTTTTTTTTTTGGTGAGCTAATTAGAGTTATGCACATAAATCAAATTCTTCTATCAATTCGTTGAAACTTTTGTAAACACTTGAACTTCTTCAGATAACCACGTGCTTGATTTCTGTTCTTGATATCTGTTCAGTTACAAATTAACGCATACACGGAAATAAACCTTCAACTACGGTGCGCAAAATGTTGTGTCTATTCATGCATCGATTAAACTTGTTGCTTTAGTGAACGGATGTAAGCCAGTGACGTAGGAGGTGTCAAGTTTTTTTTCCCTTTGACGTCGTGGGAAAAAATTTCATTCATAAATTCTCCATGTCATTCATAAAACCTTCAAACCAAAATAAGTTTTTCCATAATGAGACATTTTTCAAACCGATATAACGGTCGAACTCGAGTTTTCCCGATGTGGCCAATGAGCTGAGAATTTTTTTCTCACTAACATTTAGATACGTTGAAATTTTAAAGAAAATCGTTAGAGCCGTTTTCGAAATAGAAGAAATATATATATATATATATACAAGAATTGCTCGCTTAAGAGTATAGGATAATAACTATCCATAACTATCCAGCACTAATATCCATAACTAGCCTAATAGATGCAATTACAATACGTGTAAATCTTGTTGTTTTCTTTTTTAATTTTCTTGTAGAGCATTATAAAGCTAAACTTAAATATAAATTTAATGTCCATCTGTTGCCGATGATTAGAGAAATAACTCTAGGCCCTATACGCTTTTTTTTTTTCTTTTGTAGTATCAAAACAGCGCATGCGCACAAAAATAACACTTACTGAGATCTTGACGTAGTTTAGTCAAATAGAAAAACAGCCTAATAGACCACCCTAACCCTAACCCTAGAATCAACTTTGAAAGTAAGTTGGTTACGGTCTACTAAATCAACATACAGTAGTGCTTGAGTAAATAGGCTCCCCCCCCCCCCCCAATAAAGTGATCAGCCCGGTTCTTCGCTTCAGTGTTGAATTGAACGGTCTGAAAGGTATGTAAACTATAAACCAGGGGCAGATTAGCGTTTATGGGCATAAGGGCTAATACCCAGTGGGTCAGCACTAATGGACAAGTGAGACATTGGCGAATTGGCGCTTTAAAAAGATAATAAAGCCAGTAAAGATTGTATTATTTCTTTTAAAATGGGTCCACACAATGTCGTAACTCGGTCTCGACTTTACTTTCATTTAAGTTTATTATTTTTTGTTTATAACAGTTCAATACTAGCCTAACACATGTTTCAGGAAACGTGAAGAGGATCATGATGCCAGTGCAGGGGCGTAGCTAGAAATTTCTCATCGTTTGGGGGCCCGGGTGGGCATGACCTCTTCGGGCGCTCCTGCAGTTGCTTAATATTAATTTTTCAATGTAAAAACACTCAAATGGGGGCCCGGGGGGTTCTAATTCTCCCCCCTCCTTCTCCCACCCTAGCTACGCCACTGTGCCAGTGTGTAGTCTCTCAAAGAACTATTTATTAATATGTCTGTTCTATTTATGTGCATGTTTCTGTTGTGTTGGTTTTATATGAGAAAAAAAGTCCTTGTAATCACAACACATTTCCATAAGGGTCAATAAAGCAGTCTTAGTCTTAGTAACAATAGAATAGTCTGTCTGCCAGCATACTAAGTACCTACATGTAAATACTAAGTACCTACATGTAAATACTAAGTACCTACCGGTACATGTAAATACTAAGTACCTACATGTAAACACAAAGTGTTAAGTAGTACGAAGCGCAGTGCATGGTACTTCAAGATCCAAAGTTTAGTAAATCTATTAAAATGAATTGCATTGTACAATTACATACATAACTCAACATGTTTCGCAGAGCTTAGTAAGCCTGTTATTAACTCTTACTCTCCTAATCGACGATACCATCGTTGATTTTGACCTCATCAAATGAAATAACAAATAACGATAAATTTTTTTGAACTTAAGTTTGAATTATATAAAAAGAGCATGCATTTCCCTTTAATTCTAAACCAAATACAACATTTTCTGAAAACAAACAACAAAGCTTTTGAAGCCCAATCATAACAGGGGTAGTGAAATAGTAATGAGCAAAATGACGAATTCCTTCAAAGCGTGGACAAATAATTACGGAGAGAAAGAGTTAATGAATTGCATCATACAATTACATACAGAAATCTACATGTTTTTTTGAGCTAGTATGCCTATTCTTAATGAATAACATTGTACAATTACAAACAAAGCTCAACATGTTTCACAGAGCTTAGTAAGCCTGTTATTAATGAACTGCAACGTACTATTACATACAGATATTCTGCATGTTTCGCCATTTATGTATTGGTTCATTTTTTTGTATTGTTTTTATACATAATCAAATTTTACATATGTGTACAGGTAAGAATGAATGCTTCAATAACACACGAAATGTTTGGCCTAGATCGCATATAATGCTAGTGTTGATTTAGAAACCCAGTCCGCCTCTGGTACAAACACTAAGTCGAAGCAAACAGAATGCTTTTATGTTAGCTACTAAAATAGTAAGGAGGTCTTCAATGACGGTTTATCGACAAAAAAAGATATACCAGTATATTATATCCTACAGAAGCAGTTGATGGAGAGTATCCTTGTGACTACAAAAGGTTGGCAGGACAAGTTCCCCGCAAGACTAACGACTATCAAAGCTATCAGTAGACAACAAAAGAAAAACTGAGTGTTCAACTCATTGAATGACATAGATAGTGGAGCCCAAAACATAAACAAGGAAATATTTAGCTCGAAGGTTCAAAGGTCAATCTGCTTAGCGAGGAGCTGTTAGAGCATTGTAACCAAGAGAATACCCGACAGTAATGCAAAAGATCGCTAAGAGATTCAGAACAGTGTCGATAAAGTTTGAACTAGACTCATCCTACTAACTGTTTTCAATATTAAATTTAAACTCAAACTGCACCCAGCCTCCTACATGAAAGGGAATCACAATTATATCAACAACACCTATACTCAATGCTGATTGGCTGTTTGTTTGTTTTTTTACTGTCTGATTTGTAGGCCCTATATGGTATTAACATGTTTTTGGTCAATAACAAAAGAATCATTTTATAAAATTAATAAATCTACTTTATATTTATCATTACATGTTTCGCTATAATTGCTATTCATATTCTTCATTAGTTTTTAGTTAGATAATTCTATTATTATTATTCAATTATTATAGCTCTGTAATCAGGAGCGTAGCTAGGAATTTGACATCGTTTGGGTGCCAGGAGGGGGGAGCTTGGTCTCTTTTGGGGCCATTTGCAATTTGCGTAATATTTATTTTTAACGTAAAAAAACCACTCATTTGCCCCTCCCTCAAGTGGTGGCCCGGGGGGATTTTCTAATTTTCCCTGCTTCCCTTCCCTCCTACCCTGGCAACACTACTGTCTGTAATAGATAAGTGGGAAAACTTTTCTCACTCGCTTTTTGAATAAAAATATGCCCAAAAATAATGTTAATACTTCATGTTCCACTTTTCTAAAGAATTAAACTATTGTAAAAAAAAAAAAAAATGATTACTCTCTTTCATTGTTTATAAAACATTTAAAGGGCCATAAACTCAACAATTAGTCACACAACTTGACCTCCCTTATTAAATGGATTTATCTCCCCTGTACGTACATACAAGAGCTGACTGAAGTAGACTTGACTAGTAGATAAGAAAACAACATGAATTAACTTGAATCTTTTTTCCCTAAGCCTTACATTCGCCAAATTACATTTTCATAATCAGACAGTAGGTTAGAAACTCGCCTTTTAACTACCCAAATCTTTAATCATTGTCTCTATTGTGCAATAGTAAAATAAACAGGGAAAAATTTTTTTTCTTTCAAAAAGTCTGAAATCTAAGTTGTATTTTTTCCGAAGTTAAAAAATTTTTGTGGAAATTTTTAAAGCGGTATAGTTTCAACTATTCTTCTGTTATAATTTAATTTCACGAAATGTGAAACTGTTCATCATATCAAAATTAAATGTATACATTATGATCACAATGAACAGGGAAATGTATTTGGAGTCGTCGAAAAACGTGATTGGTGTCGCCTTTCTTGGTAAGTTTTTTTTTTCAAAGCTATTTTAAGTTTAATATCTTTTGATACAAGATATGACTAATAAATTAACAAATAGTCTACTAGAATCACTAAAATCTATTAACAAAAAAAAACATGTAGTCACGTGATCATATTGATAAAACAATAAATAAATTCTAAAAAAAAAATTATAAAATAACGACAAAAACTGTCACGTGACAGCCATCGTGTATTAAAATTAGATTGTAAATTATATAGAAGCGATAGAGCACCACATGGCTAAATATTGTTTGTTTACGATTGGTGAATGAGGTCCATTGAAAATAGAACATATAGGCTTTTAGACATTGGAAAGACATATTTCTGACAAAAAGGCCAACTTGTGCCGTGTCTTTTATTTCGTACGACTCATATATCAAGTGATAAAGAAGAAGAAAATTAAATATCTTCCACTTGCAAATATGTTACATTTCATAGATGTATATTATAATTGATGCCCATTAATTTCAATTTGTAAAATTATCTTCTTTTTTTGAGAAAATATATTTTAGATTCTACCTAATTAAATCTCTATTATATCCATAAGATTTTAATCTTATATTGTAAAGTCTCAATTTCAAACATACGATCTATAAAGCAGATGATATAAAGGTTAGTTTCCGTGGTCCACGGATTACGAGGGCGTCATGTAGCCAACACAACAGTCAACCGCCCCAACCAATGTCAGTTTTCCATTCCTAGCTAAAGATCCTGAAATTAAAAATCCCAGTCTTCACCAGGAGTCTAGTCCTGGACCCTCGTTTTGGAAACCAATCGCTTTACCAATCTGTCAAGGAGCCTCCATTTTAATATTTCTTTCATATATATGACATTTTTTTAAAACTAGCTAAAGCAGTGATTCCCAAAGTGGTCCATATGGACCCCCAGGGGTCCACGAGGACTTCCAGGGGGTCCACGAGACAAAAAAGTTTGGGAACCACTGAGCTAAAGTTCCCCTTTCACACTACGCTGTCTATAGGGGAGATAATGTTTAGGTCATCTGTTTCCTACAAAGCTCAACGTCAACAGCATAAAAACTGTTATTCAATGGGTACCAGCTCATATACAACCAGAAGGAAATGAGAAGACTGACACACTCGCCTAGAGTGGGAGAACTAACTCACAAATAAACTCTGCACTCCAGAAGAAATAAAGAAATTAATTGTGAATAAAATAAATGAGAAATGGACGAGCTCACATCCAAATCACAAGAAAGATGATGCTTACTATAAAATATAAGCTAATCCCGTCAAGATCAACGTCTAATCTTTCGACTTAGGACCGGACACAACAGAATGTGACAACACATGTACAGGAAGTTCAAAATTGGAACCAGTGAAATCTGCCAATGTGGAGTGTGACAGGAGTGTCTCCAGAGAATGCCGACCACGTCCTCCAACACTGCGCTCTTTACCAAGAGGCCCGTCTAAGACACTGGCCCCAAAACACCCCAATAGAAAGAAAATTATATTGAGAGCTCCCTGACTTGGAAACCACTGCGCAGTTCATTTGATATATTGGTATAGTGATCTGAACCCTCCAACATAACAATGAGAACGAAGAAGAAGAATAAGAAGATCTGTTTCCTTTGCCAACGGTTACCAAGCAGGGTGTCGTGCGGTCAGCACAACGACAAATCGCGTTTAGACAGCGCCCCATTTTAATATTTCGTTCGTTAAGAACATTTTTAACTCTTTCTCTCTATAATTATTTTTCCCATTGTCTGATAAAGTTGAAACTTCGCGAAGTTATTCATTATTCAAAAAACATGAATCCATCAAAATATTAACCAGTTAATACTTAATTTGTTGTTATTAATTCATTTTGTTACATCAGTTACAAAGGGAGCTAAACCCTGCCATCTTGAGATAAATGGCATTAATTAGCAGTTCTTTCCCTTAATTTTTTTTTTTAAAAGTTTTTTATTTAATTTTGCTTGTTTTTTTATGGCTACGGAGCTACAAATAAGTTTGGGGTGTACACAGCTACATAGCTTTTATGTGGAGGCGCAGTGGCCGAGCGGTGAAGTGCTTGGCATCTGAACAGAAGGGTGTGATTTTTTATTTCGTGATCTTTGAGCACCCAGCTCTAAAGGGTGCCTGACATTAGTCGGGGAAAAGTCAAGGCGGTTGGTCGTTGTGCTGGCCATATCACACCCTCGTAAAACCGTAGGTCACATAAACAGATGACGCTTACATCATCTGCTCTATAGACCACAAGGTCTGAAAGGGGAACTTTTTACTTTCACTTTTACACAGGTACTATAAAATAAGTTGAGCCTCTGTACATTACACATCTACGCCCATGTTGGATTTTTTAATATATTTTTTTTCATTTTTGTAAGTATAGTTATCCCAGCGTATAACTAACA
>JADKLZ010084329.1:3328230-3375348 GCA_021533235.1 Biomphalaria straminea
ATATAGTTCGTCCATCGTGGTTCGATGATGACCACTTTGTCATCCAGGGGGCTGAGGGCTTTGCACTGGGGTTTTGTGCCTCCCCATGTGGCTGGTGAGATAACAACATTACACTTAGCTTAAGTAAAAGTATCCCATCTCAGACCATGTTATCCATTAAAAAAATATTTCAAAGTAATTTGTATAAGTGCTCTTTAAAAAAGATAAATAATCTGTTTAGAAAATTCAAAAGTATAGTAGAATCCGATAAAGCGCTTGTCTTCTGAACCGGAGATCCCGGGTTCGAATCCTGGCGAAGACTGGGATTCTTAATTTCAGAATATTTGGGCGCCTCTGAGTCCACCCAGCTCTGATCGGTACCTGACATTAGTTGGGGAAAAGTAAAGGCGGTTGGTAGTTGAGCTGGCCACATGACACCCTCGTTAACCGTAGGCCAGGAATCAGAGGATCTTTACATCATCTGCCCTATAGACCACAAGGTCTGAAAGGAGAACTTTACTTACACTAGAATCCAGCATTTCCTTTTTTGAGCAGACCCATTGGTGACCTACATACGTTGCCCTAATCACTCAGACGAATCTAACGTCTCTCAGTTATACATTTATTATTAATAACCTACGAGATGAAACATAGTCGTTCTACGTTTGCAGGTGATCAACACACGGGACACTGAACTATTTATTTAACAAATAACACTTAATGGAAATATTGACCTTTATACATTTTGAAAATACGTGTTTCTGTCCAGTGAGACCAACTGACCAACTTAATGGTTTCATATTTCACAGAGAAGTTCAGAAACTCGTACTAAACGATAGGCCGGTAACTATCTTATCTATAGTATACTAGAATTACCCACTGGCTACGCCCGTTGATTTGGTCAAAGGCAATATATTATTGTTTTGTAAAAATATTTCTAATCGCAGAGATTTATTTATTATTGTAATCTAGACCTCAAATAAGTGAACATCAATACTGACCATTGGGAAGACATAGCTCTAGACAGCACCAGATGGAGAAAGACAGTGACCAAGAAAGCTATGGACAGCGAAAGAACATGGGCCTCAGCTTTGAAAAAAAAAAACGGACAATGCGAAAAACGGTCTGCTCCTCTACCACTGAAGCGAAAAACCACCTTAACCTGCGATATTTGTGAACGGGAGTCTCTCTCCAAAGTAGGGCTCCACAGCCACATGAGGAAGTGTGCGAGGGGAACCATAGTCGTTCTACGACTGAAGGATGCCAATGAATGATGAATTGAATGAATAATCTAGATCTTTAACGATTATAATCAGTGGCGTAGCATCCATGGCGCGAAGGGGTTCAATGAACCCGGGCCCACGACCATTAGGGGC
This sequence comes from Biomphalaria straminea, assembly GCA_021533235.1. Taxonomy (NCBI): domain Eukaryota; kingdom Metazoa; phylum Mollusca; class Gastropoda; family Planorbidae; genus Biomphalaria; species Biomphalaria straminea. The sequence continues at coordinate 3,329,586 of JADKLZ010084329.1, forward strand.
CCACAGCCTGTGGAGTAGAAACAATGTCGTAAAGGGGTTGATTGCACATGAGCCCATGACTCTTTGCATGTTGGAACCCACGCGAGAACTTACAGATGACACTAATTCATGAATTAAAATTTCGAAACAGCTGTTATTTATTTATTTTTCTTAAACCTCAATTGGTTTCTTTTTTATCTGTATTTATTAAGTTTCATAACAACTTTTTTTTTTATGTTAATGATCGGATTTCATTCTGTTAAAATAAACTATCTACTTTGTTAAATGAGTTCAAGAAATATCTCAACGGTAGTGATTTTGAAAACGTATTTGTCTGAGCCAATGAAGTAGATACTTGGAAATAGTGTAAAACACTCATTTAGGAGGACAATGTCCTCGGAAGTCTTCATCAAATTTTTTCATCAAATTGTTTTGTTGTCTTTGTATAATGTAAAAAAAATGTTTCAAGTAATAATTAGAACAGAATTTAAAAAAAAAAAGATGAAATCTAAAAAACCAAAAAAAAAAATTATTTAGCAAGCAAACAAAACACCAGAGTAAGTTACATATGTATCGTAAAAAGTTCAATATGTTTGTTCTGTTACAAAGAATGGCAAAACAGACCTGGGGAGCAGGTTTCTAAAAAAGACAAGAAGATATAGACATGTCCAAGTAAATCATGGAAAAGTGTCTTTCTCTGACCCATGCTTAGTGTTTGTTCGTACTTCTTAGTGAAAGTTAACATCATTATATTTATACAAAAAAAATATCATGGAATAGTGTCTTTCGGAGATTAATGTGTATTACATGTAGTCGGAACGATGTCGCCCAGACAGCATTTCCCCCTCCCTCTACACAGCTGATCTATCCAAAGATATATTCATATATGTATTAATATAAATATGGAACTCTGACAAATGCTTAGTATTTGGTTTATAGTTCTTCAAGAAATTTAACACCATTATATTTATACAAAAACTATGAAACCTCTGACTAGACTTTATTTAAAATTGCTATGAATATTGAAATTGGACAGGAAAACAAAGCCCCACATATACAAAACGAGAAAATAGAGCTGTTGGGTAATGCAGTTCTGGTTGAAATACCGAGGTCCAATCCACGCCATTTTTCTCTTTCATTGTTAAGAGCACTCAAGATATATTAAAAGTTCATCAAATAAGCATAATTTAAAAAAAAAACCTGTTTGTGACTCAATGAAGGAATACCCCAGAAAATAGCAATTATGGAATTATTGCTAGGTTTTCGTTTTTGTTAGAACCAGACGTCTGCACAATTGGCTGAAAAATGATCCAACTAATAAAAAATCCCTATTTATCTTTAAATAAACTGCAAGGCCAAAGCTATGGTGGTGCTTCCAATATAGGCCTAAGTGGATATTAGGACCTAGAATGGTCTTCGGGTATTGCTTCATCAAAAGAAGTCGCTCGCGCATTATGTTAACTTTGCTAACCACGACTTAAAGTTGGTCTTAAATGATTCCGTCAGCTGTGTTCAAGACGTTGCAGATTTCCATGACAGGTTGTTTTTTGCTCATAGCATCTCAAGATAGGCGCGTGTTGAATCCAATAGGAAGAGCAAAGTAAATAATACGCTCAAATACTTTTGCCCACAATGTGGTCATCAAGAGATTATGCTCTAACAACGAGATTAGGATATTTTGATGTACCAAAACAGTTTGTGTTTCTCAAAAAATGCATGGAAGCTGCAGCACTAGGAAGAACATTAGAATTATCCTGCTTATCGTCGACTACAAAATTGTAAGCGCAGTCAGCGTTGCGTTGAAATGTTAAAAAATGAGCAGCAAGATCTACATAAAGCAGAAAGTATTGTAATGATTTTTGTTTAATATACCCATACATTCAGATTCCACAAAAGTTCTGTCACACTATACATTCGTCTTACTTTGGGTAGGGGGGCCCACTAAGATAGTCTTGAACCCGGGCCCACGGATACCTTGCTACGCCACTGATTATATTCATGAATGATCCACAATAACACTTAATAAAAGCTTTACTTTCATTATGTTTTTTCAGCTTCAGACCGGGATAAGTGAAGGGATTTGGTTACACGAACTGTCACACGACCCACAAAAGTCAAGAGACTAATGAGATGAGAGAATTAAAATTTAATTTCGAGAGTTTAAAATTTGGCATTGATCGAAACGTGAATGAAATATTTTCTTAGCACTATTCGTGTTTCTTGTTCACTGATTCAGACTTCCGAAAGTTTTAAATTATGTATCAACCATAGACATATTTAAATATAGACTGGAAAAGAGAAATAACTTCATGCAATTTGGAAACATGTATATCTATTGTATTCTGATTTCCTAATTCTGAAAAATTGAAAAATTGCATGATCTTCAGTCTTAGAGATTAAACAAAACTCATAGACATAAATAAAGTACACAAAATTGCAAGTCACAAATTTTAGTTACAAAAAACTCTTTTATCGGCCAGTCTATATTTATTTATGTCTATGGCATCAACATTAGGAGAGAAAGACTTTGTCAACAACATAAATACACATTTTTAGAATCAAAAGTATAAAAAGTATAACACATGTATATGATACTTCTTTTTTAATAGCTGCAGATGCTTACACCGGATGTTATCTCAAGGTTTGATTTAAACATAGCGCTATCAACGTGTTAGGATTTTATAATATGTCAATATATACACACTTATAATCAAAATGTTAGCAGTGCCTGCAGAGCCATGGCGCTGTTGATAATTAGGGCAGAGCTGTATGGTTCCGTTGATAATTAGGACAGAGCTGTATGGTTCCGTTGATAATTAGGGCAGAGCTGTATAGTTCCGTTGATAATTAGGACAGAGCTGTATGGTTCCGTTGATAATTAGGACAGAGCTGTATGGTTCCGTTGATAATTAGGGCAGAGCTGTATTGTTCTGTTGATAATTAGGGCAGAGCTGTATGGTTCCGTTGATAATTAGGGCAGAGCTGTATGGTTCCGTTGATAATTAGGGCAGAGCTGTATAGTTCCGTTGATAATTAGGGCAGAGCTGTATGGTTCCGTTGATAATTAGGACAGAGCTGTATGGTTCCGTTGATAATTAGGACAGAGTTGTAAGGTTCCGTTGATAATTAGGACAGAGCTGTTTGGTTCTGTTGATAATTAGGACAGAGTTGTAAGGTTCCGTTGATAATTAGGGCAGAGTTGTATGGTTCCGTTGATAATTACGACTGAGATGTGTGGTTCCGTTGATAATTAGGACAGAGTTGTATGGTTCCGTTGATAATTACGACTGAGAGGTATGGTTCCGTTGATAATTAGGGCAGAGTTGTATGATTGAGTTGATAATTAGGACAGAGCTTTATGGTTCCGTTGATAATTAGAACTGAGTGGTGTGGTTCCGTTGATAATTAGGGCAGAGCTGTATGGTTCCGTTAATAATTAGGGCAGAGTTTTATGATTTAAGTTGATAATTAGGACAGATCTGTATGGTTTCATTCAAAACTTGCATTTCGTCTATGCTGGTGACCTCTAACCTCCTTGTCGCGAACTATATCGTCACAGAGGACAAACGAAGACTTCATTGGAGGAAAACGTCCCATCGTCTTTGTCCATCATGCCAGTGCTGTTAAGCATTGTCCAGTTCTATTTTCTCGAAGAAACTTTCACAAACTTCAATTAATGGTGTGGAATCATCTTTTACATGTTGATCATTCCAGCCACAAATTTGAATCTCGATGGAACCGCTTTCTTCAATAAGTATCTTCTTCCCCGCATCTTCCTAGACAAATACACAGAGAAAGGGGAATTAGGTATTTCTACTTAGATCTATGTGACAGAGAAAGTGGAATTAGAGATTTCTACTTAGATCTATGTGACATTGGTAGGCCACTTTGTGAAGTTTTTTAAACTAATTTACTGGTCCACTTTTTTTTATCTAATGTGTCACTAACACTACAAATTAGTATACTTAAAGGGGGGGGGGAGTTCCCATTTCAGACCTTGCGATCTAAAGGAGTGCTTTAATGCAAAGGTCATCTGTTTTTTATGGCCGAAGGTCTCAGGTGACAAGCACAACGACCGACCGACTCTTCTCCAACTAATGCCAGGGATTCAGGGGCATAATACAAATCCAAAAATTGTAAATCCCAGTCTTCTCAGAGACTCGAACCCGAAACGCTCAGTTATTGAAATGGAATAAACACTATTTTTTGTTCCTTGCTGTCAACTTTAACACCACTGTATTTCGTTCAACATAAGAACTGGTAATCTCTCGGAACATATTTTTCTATTTCAACCATTACAGTATAGACTTTATGGGAATCGATAAACAGTGATAGGAGGCTAAATATGGCTCAGCATGGTGGCTGCCTGGTTGTGCGGTGTGCGCACTGGTCTGTCGTCTAGAATAGTCTAGATTACTCTAAATGGTCCCGGGTTGATACCCTGCCCCACTGCCATCCCCCGTCGTCCTGTGGGAAGTTTGGACTACTAGACTATCTTCATCCGAAACATAAAAACATTTTTTTTAAATAGTATGAGGGACTTTGATGGATCGTAGGAGCGACACCTAGATTATATCACCGACAAGGAAATACATTTTCAAACGGTCATCGCCCCCTTAGCAAAGTTCTGACGTCTTAGGATGTTGGCTGAGCTTGTCGTTCAGCACGTTTCCCCTTTGACAGTAATAACATGGAGACTGATAGAGAAGCACGAACATAATCATCCGCCATGACTCGGAACTTTGATGGAAGATTTAACTCCATTGAACATCAACTAAGAAAAGGCTGTAGAAGTCTCTGGTAACTGATCTCCAGGCTATCTTTTATCACCCTTAAGGTGGCGCCCCTGGGGGGGGGACGTTTGTTAGATGAATTATTCGTTTGAGGAAAAGAATTGGTCTCTAGGTTCGCAAAACTTTACCCCTGTTTGGGGTTCAAAGAACCGAGTTCATTGCACTGCCAGGAATGGAAGCCCTACAGTCCTGTCACGACAGAGCTCAAATAGTAACAAAAAAAATTAATCTTATAAAAATGTTGTAAATGCGCATTTATTTATAAGTAATTTGCCAGATCTCAACTCAAATTTGATTAATCAGTCCCATTTCCCGGATAAAGCCCAGTATGTTCCCAGGATCAACGCAATCAGGCAATGTTTTGAGGTTGTCTGTTCGAAAATATTTCCCTCTAATAAAAATTTGGTAACTGATCGCTGTACACATCTACTTATTTTCTTTCACTATATTTAAATAGCTTATGTAAATTTATGGGGAGGGGCTGTTTACAGGGGGGTAGGGTTTAAGTACATATTAGCATACAACCCATGCAAATTATTAAACCAACTAATCAAGATCACTTCAAGTTTAAGTTCAAGACAGAAAAAGGTGTGTCGAAAAAATAGGCCTAGTTTTAATCTAAAAAAAAAAAAACTAAATGCGACTGCCGTTTACATATTTGTTGGAATCTTTGCTTAAAATTGTTATTGCACCGAGGTTTCACAAATCGTTAAGATAGAAATGTACTTTTACTCATTTAGTACTTAGATTAAAAAAGTAAGGAAAAAAGCATCGACATTCTGAATTATTAGCATCATTCACAAATTTTAAAAAGGCTCCAGTCTAGATTTATCAATATGCGACATAAGTTATATAGATTAGGATCTCGCTTGTTTGACGAGCCCCCACCAAAAAAAAATGTTTCCATGGATATTTTCAATCATTTTGAAGAAAATAAAGTAAAAGTTCCCTTATCAGATCTTTCGATCTATAGTGCAGATGATGTAAAGTTCATCTGTTTCTGTGGCCTATGGTCTACTAGAGTGTCATGAGGCCAGCACAACGACCAACCGTCTTTACTTTTCCTAACTAACGTCAGGCAACCATTAGATCTGGGTGGACTCCGAGGCGCCCTTAAGATCCCGATATAAAAAAAAATCCCAGTCTTCACCAGGAATCGACATCGGGACCTCTTGGTTCGATAACCAATCGCTTTACCACTCAGCCACCAGGCCTCCTAGTCTAATAAAAAAGTAAAGAAATGAAAATGTTTTATATTAATTATGAGGGGTCCCATATCTCAAATAGGGCTTTGAATGACTGAGATGAAAGTCTGGGCATTGTTTATGGTCGGAACGATATCGCCCACACAGCAGTTCCCCCCCTCTCCGCGCAGCTGATGTGGCCAAAGGAACGGAATATCCGTTGTAGCACAGTGTGCCACAATCTGCCTAAGGGTCACCAGCTCCTGATTTTTCCTCAGGGTTGACTCCCGAATCCTTTCCCACGTTTGGGTATAGCCGCAAGGCAGCGGAGGTTTGGATTCAGAGTTTACCTTCTCCTAGATGGATACCCAACCAAGGCTAACGAGCCCCTTCTGCCCGAAGCTTACTGGTTTAGGCGCCAGTTACTCGCCTTTGTCCCTTCTCCTGTCTATGGTAACGGTTCCGCCAGGCTCAAATCGGGGCCGTGTTAACAATTCCTGTCCTAAACCCTCCCCCCCTCTCCACTTTCCACAAGGGGACCATGGTATTATGATATCAATATGGGAGTAAATTTGTTTAAACAGCACATATTATACCAAAGAGAGTACAGTTTCAAGTTACAATTAAGTCACTTTGCGATAAACGTAGGAGGCTGTGTCCGCCTGCTTCTTGTCAATGTAGCCATGTTTTTCTAGGTCGCTGAAGAGGCACTCCTTATGTTCCAGCTTTATTTTAATGGCGATGGTGGCTGCGCTGGCGCGTTCTATCCGGGTGCACTTAGAGTTGTTCACGATGTTAGTTCTCAGGCATTGGATGTACGAGCTTACGTCACTGGAATGAAGGTATATATTTCAAGATTAGATTTAAAAAAAAAGGATATCTGCAGTAGAAAGGTTCAAAGACAGCTTTATTCTCTCTCAGACATTGGTGTACTTTTGATATTAGAGTTATAGGTTTCTGAGTTTTTGAGTTTTGGCACATCGGCAAAATTGAGACCATGTCGTGTCCGTAATCCTTCAAGGATTACTCTACTTTTATATAACAAGAGCTAAATCCCATACAGTTAAATCATTAAAAGTAAGGTCTATTCACAGTTAAAATAGTAAAAGAAGTTAAAATTTAATAGTTTAGTAAAAAATCTAATGTAAATATTATATGTTCAATATTTCACAAATCAAATCTTCGTAGAAAACGCCATACTTCTTGAAGTGTTATTGCCCCTTTATAACCCAAGAGCTAAATTGTATGCAGTTTTGTGAAAACAATAGGGGGTAGGACTCCTAACAGACATTACACTGTAATGAAATTTTGTTTTAAAAAAAGATAAGACAAGATATAATTTAAGAATATCCCATTTTGTAACTAAAAAAATATTATTTGACACATGGGAGCATTGCAAACACACTCTGTTTAATAAACCTACATGTTTCTTTCTACTTGAATACTGCCCTCTCATGTTTCTCTCTACTTATCTACTTCCCATTAAGCCCTCGGTTTTCTCTCTTCTGCAATTTTACCAATTATAATTCAATTGCTAATATAAATTCATATGAAATAAAATAAAAAAAGGATGTTATTTCAGACATTGATATGTATGGGGCGGATGATTGTAAAGCTACATCTTCACCATCGGTTTACGAGGATATTGAGTGTCCAACTCAACAACCACTTTTTACTTAAACCAACTAATGTGCCCATTAGAGTTGCCCAAAATCGGGAGTCTTCTTAAAATCCAAAAGTTAAAAATTTCCAGGGATTCAAACTCGAGACTTCTCGGTTTTAGCACCAAGCACTTTACCACTTGACCACCATGCCTCGAATGAACTATGAGCTAATAATAAATCAAGTAATATGTCCAACATGGACCAAGGTTAAGATAGTGTGCTTTGAGTTAGAAAAGCGATCTTTATAATTGAATGTATAATGAGTTGTGTTGCAGGCGCGAGCAGTGTTTGAGGCAGGTGAGAATTTGTTGTCAAGAAGTTTGTGATTGTGATGGCTAACGGTTTGGTTTTAGTTCCTCGTGGTTTAAAATAATTGTTTTTGTTACAGTTGTAGTTGGATGTCAAAGAGTAGCCTACTCACTCGCACAACTCGTCCTCCGCCAGACGTTTCCAGAAAGGATGGGGAACATTGCCTATTTGCACACACAGTCTCTACTCTCTGGTGCATCTGTATGGCAAAAGGTGTTTTTTTCTTTGTATTTATAATGTTTGCTTTTTTAAAAACTATATATATATATATATATATATATATATATATATTAAACATTCTACACTGAAGTTAAATCTTAACATCAGACTTATTAGTCTTGGTCTTATTGGTAAAATCACTTTGTTTAAAGAGTAGTTTTATTGAATCTCACTTTGTGTTCTAGTACCAATATTTCAACGACATTGCTAACGCTTTTGTTTTCATAATTTCGTTGTTTCAGAAGTTGTTCCTATCACCAGAATACTTTAGCTTTGTTCTCTTCGTGTCTTTCCAAGTCGACGTATTGACATACATACAAGATGAAGTTGAAGGGGGAGGAAAGGATAAAAACCAAGAGTGAACAGGAGAATGGAGCTTTTAATGATATTTAAAATGAAGTAAAATTCAATAAAGAAATTTGAAGAAAGAAAGATTGTCTATTTACATACTTCAGAACATTATAGTATGACTAGAGTAGCCAGGCATGGCGCAGCATGGCTATAAGGTTCAAGTTGAAATGAGTTGGTCAATATTCTGAATCACATTGCAAAAGTATGTAACTTTGAGATACTCGCTCAAACGGGTCTTCCCGGCATCATTACAATCCTCGGACAACGGAAATCGACATTGACTACAGGGAAGATCTCTAGACCAGAGAGGTAACAAAGAAAACTATGGACAGCAATAACTCATTGGTCTCAAAACGCAAAACGACTGGTTACTCTAGCACCAAAGCGAATGCCACCGCAACTGGCGTTGAAAGTGGACTTAAAGCTCTCCAGAATAGGGCTCTACTATCGCATTTGTTAGTATGCGATATGTGATGAACCATAGTCGTTTTACGACTTAAGGAGACCAGCTCTGACTCTCTTCTGTGTGTTTGCTTTCATATGTATGTCAAACTCTTTCTTTTTCTCATTCAGATCTTCCATAATTTCGTATGTTTAACCACCATGATAGTCGCTGACCTTCCTCGGTCGTTCTGAACAACATATAAGTGAACAAACTTTCGCCTTGACACCTAACCAATCAAAACGTTACTGTTACAAAGAGAGTCATGCCTAAGTCTGCCTCTAATAATCAATTTTAATTGAACTAAAAAAAATCAACTTTTCTCTCACTAACGTAATTCTCATGGACGTAATTGAACACAGATAAAGAAATAAATAAAAAAGATTTACTTTCACACATCTTGACAGTCGTAACGAAACGCACAAGAAGCTTGGCAATCAAGCCAGCCAGTTTGTCGAAATCGTCACAGTCCCTACTATAGATGACCTTGTCCAGACATGCAATGGTGGAAGCTGCTTCGCTATAGATGTAGTCAAGTACAGAGACACACACACACAAAATAGAGTTGTTAAATTTAGAATAAAAATCTTAAATTAAAAAAAAATGACTGTAATAATGTAGCAGGCGATGTGCAGTTTATGTCTGTGTGGTTAGTGTTTGCCATCAAGACGACCAATCAAATTCACTGTCCCATAAGTAACAGTTAGGTAACACTGAATGGACACAATGACATCCCCAGCACTATATGTCATTGCGCTTTGAATCAAACCCAAGACTCCACAATATGGCTGTAGCTGTAGCGTTAAATATGAGAAATGATCCTTTTTTCGTTTCTTATACCTTACTGTTTCTGGGTTTATTTTACTGTTTCTGAGTTGTCATGAATTTACCCTGTCATATGTGTGTTTTGTTTCTATTGTTGGAGTGGTGTTATTAAAGTAAGCAATTGGAACGCTCAGTTTTAGCATCTTTTTATTGAACACCATGATACGGAAACAAATGTTCATTTTGTGTATCATTTGTACCTATTCTTTGAAATTAATTTTTCTATCATATATACTGGCTGAGTGGTTAAGTGCTTGAGACCGAGAGGTTCCGAGTTCGAATCTCGCTGAAAATAGATAGGCCTATTGAATATCGGCATTTTTTTTTTATTCAGTGAGTCCACCCAACTAATGGTCACCTCTGACTTAAGTTGAGGAAAGTAAAGCTATTCCTTGCGAACTACAATTTAGAATAAAAAACAAAATATATTTTGAAAGTTAGACAAGTTAGCCTACTATTAGTGACTGTTAGCCACCAACCCTCACAAATTGACTTCAATCAGTCTCGAGCCTGAACTGGGGGGGGGGGAGACTTAGTGAATGTGTGTATTTCCTTTTTTAGTCAACGATCACCTAGAGCACATGTGTTTACATTATAGTTTACTATTCTTCATCTTTTTCATGTATTATTTTCGTCTTATATAACAACATGATTTGAATCAATAGATTTATAGTTTATTTAGAAAAATTATAAATTAAATTTAAAATAAGACATTCGACTTTCTCTTATACTCGTACCTTTTGGAGTACATCGAAAATTATCAAATTATTTTCCAATTCCACATAGTAGGTTTAATACATTTCATAAAAATTGGCTTTTTTTTTCAGATCTACGTAGCATATAAAATTAGACCTGAACGGAATATTACAATGTGGGTGTTTTGGCTCAGGTTATAACGAGGAGAAGCCTGTAATTAGCGCACTCTATAGACTCGATACCAAATCTAGACCCCGGTGGACCATAATGAACACTAATCGCAAAGCTTTCTGGTCCCTCGCAATTGCATATGCCCACAGTGCAAAAATCAACATGTCAAAATCTTATTTAATGTATCGATTCGGCCCTGAAAAACGTGTAGGGAATCAGCATGGTCCCCTAACTAAATACTGTTGGGCATCACTAATATAATGAATTCAAATGAAGCTGTTAGTGATATGTTGCGATCATTATTAATCGTAAATGAGAAAAAAAAATCATCTCAATTTACATTGAGCAGTCAGTAATCAAGGCTTGGTTTTCTTTTGATGAATAGTAAACAGCATTCATTGCTCAAGAAACAAATATCTCATCATTCAGTTTTACAACATGAAGCTTGCTGTTGCACACTATGGTTGTTATTTCTCACTAAAGAATTGCTGTTTCAAAGTAAAGAGTTGCTAGTTCACAGTAAAAGTTTGCTATTACTTCAGTAAGGATAGCTATTTCTCACTAAAGAGATACTCTTTCACAGTAAAAGTTGCTATTTCACACTAGAGGTGAGTTGTTTCGGTAATTGGTGCTATATCTCAGTAAAGGATGGTTGTTTCTTAGTAGAGGGTTGCTGTTGCACAGTAAATGGTTTCTTTCAGTGGCGTAGCTAGGGAGGGGGGAGGAGGGGGGAGAATTGGAAAATCCCCCCGGGCCCCCACTTGAGTGGGGCCCGCAAAATAAGTGTTTTTACATTTAAAAATTAAGTATTACGCAAAATGTAGGGGCCCCAAAGAGGTCAGTCCCGCCGCCCCCAAACGATGGAAAATTTCTAGCTACGCCCCTGCTTTCTTTTTCTCGGTAAAGGGTCGCTACATCTGAAATCTAAACAATGAAATTAGAGTGGCTGTCTATTAAATAAATAATACGCTATCCCTAGTGGCTTGAGTTCCAAAAGTAGTTTCACACATGCTAGAAACTAAAAAGCTTTTACTAGCGTGTCTAAACCGTTTGACTCCTATTCCAGATTTAGTGGAACTTATTTTTACCAAAGTTGGCACCTCTACATATACAAGGGTTGCCAGAAGTATTGCCAGTTAGAAAAATGTGTTGTCAGTTTTGTTCGTCATAGAAATTCTATTTTTCCTTTTTGACACGAAAGAATGTAGAAGTTATGTCTAATCCAGAATAATTACAAGTCAAAGTGAATTGTTTACCTGCAAAAATCAGGGTCCTTGTCGTTCTCTGGGAAGGTGCATGACTCCAGCTTACATGTGTTGGCATCCTGGGCGTTACCTTTCAATAGAAAAATCTATTCAATACTTGTTGTTATGGATAAATTAAATAGATTAATAAGATTGACGCTACTGTGACGATGCTTGGCGCTTTGATTAATGTGTATGGTTGAGAAAAACTAAATAGGCCTATGTCATTATTTTAAAGACAAGATTTTTTCTTAAAATCTGTATATCTTTAGAGTATATCGGCAGATTGATTGTTATATAGGCCTTAATGTCTAGACGAATTGAGTAGGTAGAGTCATTAATGGGTAGGCATACACTTTATCAGTAGTAAAATTAATGATTAGGTAGTTATATTAGCGGTCTAGTGGATTTATTAATATTTTGATAGACGCATATTGCTAAGTAGAAACACTAATGGTTAGGTCGACAATTAATAGTTTGGATAGACATTAATGGGTAGATAGACACATTAATGGTTAGGTCGACAAAATAAGTGTTTGAATAGACACATTAATAGGTAGGTAGACAAATACATAGTTGGACTGACGCATTAACGGTGACGTTTCTTAAGGGTTATGTGGACAGTAGTGGACATGTAAATGGTTAGATAGACGCATTATGAGAGCATGAGTTTTTAAAGCAACGCCCTTTCGACCTGTGCTAGACACGTTTTGTCTATGCCAATAAATAATTGTGCTACTTTCATTTTGATTCGCGAATGGGTGCGGGTGAAATTACGTGTAGGCTACAAACTTTTTACCAGACAGATAGATAAACAGAAGTAAACACACAGAGTGAAATGATATAAGTTTTGTAAAAAAAAAAAATACTAAACGCACATGGAAAGCAACGAAATAAAATACAACACATTATTAATTTACTCCGCACCAAAAGGTAACCAATTAACATAGGCTACTGGTCTAGTATTTAGCCATATACTGCACTGGCAACGTTGCTATTAAGAAACGTGTGTCTCTCACAACACAACATCCACGATATTGTTTCTTCTATTACTAATCCAGCCATTTGATCAGGGGCGTAGCTAGGAATTTTCCATCGTTTGGGGGCTCGGGGGCTTGAACTATTTGGGGCCCCTGCATTTTGCGTAATATTGAATTTTTAACGTAAAAAACACTCGTTTAGGGGCGACCGTCAAGTGGGGGCCCAAGGGTATTTTCAAATCCTCCCCCCTCCTCCACCCACCCTAGCTACGCCACCGCATTTGATAGATATTTGATATTTTATGTTTTAGGCACATCGGCACAATTTAGGCCATGTCGTGCCCATAGTCCCTCAAGGGCTACATATAATCATTGATTTATTAGCGATTTAATAGGTGCAAGACCGAATTTAGGCTTGATTTAGCCCTAAATTTTTGGAGGGCTCCTTTTTAAATCTAACATCCCACCTATTACAACATCAAGCAATTTTTTGCTCGCTTTTTCTTCAAAGTGATAAAAATATTTTTTGAGGGGGTGGGGGTGGTTGTGGAGGCCCTAAGATTGAGTTATGCTAGTGGTTCTCAAACTGTGGTCCGCGAGATGACCGTATATAGCTCCTCCTTCGTGTTCGAAGATGAGCACATTTCTCATTTCCTATGGACTCGAAGATGGCTGTAAAGTCCAATCCTCGCTTTGAAAAGCCGGCCGCATAGTGGCATGGGTGAATTTTGTCAGATGCAGATAGGCCTGCTTTTTCTCTCTGCTTTCTGTTGGTTCGGCGCTCTATCGCACTGGCCACTCTACTTGCTTCAAATCTTGAGACTCCGAGACTCACAGCTTCTCGCCATGCGGAGCGATCTAGAGCTAGTGCTTCCCAGCCATGAATGTCGATACCGCATTCCTTGATGGAGCTCTTGAGGGTGTCTTTGTAGCGCATGTATTGGCCGCCTTGGGAGCGCTTTTCTGTACATAACTCTCCATACAGAAGTCGCTTGGGAAGGCGATTTTCTGGCATGCGGACTACATGTCCCGCAGATCGTAGTTGGGACCTTTTTGCTGTCGCATTAATACTGTGCATGTTGGGACAGCTTTAAAATTTCTGTGTCTGGTATGTGGTTAGACCAACGCACCTTATGGATACTCCTTAGACAGCGTAGATGGAAGGAGTTAAGCTTTTTGGTGTGGCGGGAGTATAGGGTCCATACCTCTGATGCATATAGGAGTGACGGGAGAACTATAGCACTGTAGACTTTCAGTTTTGTGGTTAAGCTGAGTCCTCTCCGTTGCCACACTTGTTCTTGAAGTCTGCCAAAAGCAGCACTGGCACGAGCAATACGGAAGTCAACCTCATCATCTAGGTTGGCGCTTGCTGATATGGTGCTTCCCAGATAGACAAATTTTTTGACATTTGCTAGTTTCTGGCCATCTATGAGAATGTCTGGTTCTGTGACAGCTTTATTTGGAGGAGGTTGATGCAGCACTTCTGTCTTTTTAACAGTAATGGTGAGTCCAAAATTTGTGCAGGCATTAGCGAAGAGGGACAGGCTCTTTTCAAGGTCTTCTTTTTTTGCAGGTTTAGGGCACAGTCATCTGCAAATAAAATGGTCTCTGATGCAGTCGAAGTTTACCTTGGTCCTTACCTTGAGTCTCTGAGCATTAAATAAGCTTGCATCGGTGCGATATCGTATGTCAACTCCAAAGCTTTCTCTGCAAAAGGCATCTTTCAGCAAGGCGGTGAACATTAAGCTGAAAAGTGTTGGAGCCAGCACGCAGCCCTGCTTCACGCCATTTGAGACAGGAAAAGGCTCGGAGTAGTCTCCGTTGTCTTGAACTCTTGCCTGCATGTTATCATGGAATTGGCGCACCATTGTTATGAATTGGTCAGGGCAGCCGAATTTGGACATGATTTGCCAAATTTGGTCCGCGAGACTACCGTAGAGGGTCCGCAAAAAGATAAAAAGGTGTATACAATTAAAATAATTTCTTAGCTAAACGCTTGTTTACCTGATCGGATAATTTGAATGATAATCCATTCCCGCCTTTTTACTGCATTGCGAATAGCGCAGAACCAAACATCGCACACAGTTGCGGAGAGATTCAATATGTCTATGCCAGCGGCTTTAAAATATGCGATTCGGCAAGACAAATCAGGCTGCGTTGGGGGTCCCCTAAAATCGCAGGGCAAGTAAAGGGGTCTCTGAACAGTACAAGTTTGAAAACCGCTGGGTTTGGCAGCCTAAATGTAAATTCAGCAATCTATTCTCTATCTCTTTTTTGCTGATACGTGTCATTGTGAAGTAGTTTTTAATTTAAAAATTAATTAAACACAGTTACCTTTTTCCCTGTCATCTATAA
Organism: Biomphalaria straminea; assembly: GCA_021533235.1. Taxonomy (NCBI): domain Eukaryota; kingdom Metazoa; phylum Mollusca; class Gastropoda; family Planorbidae; genus Biomphalaria; species Biomphalaria straminea. Next base: position 3,344,798 of record JADKLZ010084329.1, read on the forward strand.
TCTTTTTAAGTAAACACTTAAAACCGTATATACTTTTGTTTTCCCTAACCAGTTTGTCTCTTATAGTGTACATCACACTCCACTGTACTTTAAATTGTTTGTCCAAAAAGCTACAATAGGTTGGTTTAATTAAAGAAATGGGAAAATACAAACTAAGAAAGCAAACCAATACCTTGATAATAAAGAGACGCAATCAGCAATACAATCAAACTTCCAGTGGCTATCTTCATTTTGTTTTCTATTGATGGACTTGTATGCAGTTAGCTGAGTTTATAAAAAGATCCGACTTCTCCAGAGAACTGAAAGAGACATTATGAGTTGAAATGAATTATTAAACTGTATTTTTAATTGATTCTTACTTTATGTTCAAATAATATGGTAGACTAAACATTCGTCTTTTTTGTCGAGAAAAAAAAGAGAAAAAAAAGTCCAGCATGGAGCTCTCTCGATAACTTAGCTATACAGCCATCATTCGTGTGGGGAATCCATGATTGAAGTAAAGGATTTAATGTTTAGAGATTTTTTTTTCGGTATAGGATTTCCTGTTTGAGACTCGATCTGTGTAAATGACTCCTTAAATCCCCTCAGCCATTTTTGTTGAGCCACATGTAGTCTTTTCTCAATTTTGACAGATGACTTCCATGTCTCACATGCATATGTTGCAGTTGATATGACGATTGTGTTGAGAAGGTGTATTTGTTGTCCAATGGCTTGGCTTGTCCAAACAGGCTGCAGCCTTTGGAAAATGCTCTCTGCCTTTCTTATTCGGCACGCTTATTATCATGTTCCACACAAAAAAAAAGTAAAGATTCTACAGAGAGGGATTTTCTACACTTTGTGTCGACGTTTCGGCGGGCTGGATAGAACCACGTCGTGGGCAGTATTTTGGGCATCACTGGTCTAGATCTATTAGGCCTACAAATTTAATTACATGACTGATCCAAACTATTTATACAATTAGGCCTAAACTTCGTATAAGTTGTTTCTTTTTTTATTACGCATATCTTTTTGTTTTTCTTGTTATAAGGCGACATCCTTTGTTACCGAGTTAATTGAGTTAGGCCAGTTTAGATCTACATGATACATTTCCTAGTTCCAGATTTCTAGCCTCATCTACTCATAATTTATCATCTCAATGTTTGTTTTTTTTTTTTTTTTTTTTTTTTTTTTTTGTTTGTTTGTTTTTTTCGATGTTCCTTCAGATTTGAAGATAATTAAATCTAGGGCCTACATCGTAGCCCAAATCTCCCGCAGGACGACCTGGACAGGCGGCGTAAAGAGTTATAAGACAAACATAAAACAAATCTTGTAGAACTAGTCTAAATCTAGATTAAGAAGTATTAAAAATTTAGATCTAGTCAGTAGTTACGCTGAAGACCGAAGCCGTCAATTGTAGTCAAACTGAATTTCCATTTGGTTGTATCAATAAAAAAATATCTTATCTTAATTATATTCTTATTTTAATGGTATTATAGCCTACTAGATGTTTAGATCTTATATAGATCTAGATTCTAGATCTATCTAAATAGATTCTAGATCTATCTAGATCTAGACCAGGGGTCTCAAACACGCGGCCCGCGGGCCGCATGTGGCCCGCGAACCTATTTTGTGCGGCCCGCGTCCACGTCCGCGACTTTAAAAAAAAATAGATAAAATTTTCAATGACCACATATAAGCAGTGAAATGATTTACAACTGCACAAATCAGTAAATGAGTAGTCATTGTCATTTCTAGCAGATTTAGAAACGGAATACGGAGAGTTGCTTTATCATACGGAAGTCAGATTGTTGAGTCGTGGAAATGTGCTGTAGAGATTTTTTTAACTGAGACGGGAAATAGCATTGTTCATGGCAATGAAAGACAGAGACAAACTTCAGCTCTGTGACCCAATGTTTTTGTCGGAAATTGCTTTTCTTACTGACATCACGCAACATCTCAATGCACTCAATTCACAACTATAGGGCATATAACAGCTGATTACCGTGATGTTTGACCGCAACAAATGATTCAGATGCAAGATTTCTGCCAGTTTCTTCCCAGATAGAAGTTCCAAACTTATTCTGCGCAGCTGCGAGAATTCTAGCGATGTTTGGGAGTACGTGCGTTTGCGAACAGTTTTTCTCCAGAATGAAGATCAACAAAACAGCATTACGATCAAGACAAAATGATGAGCATCTGAGAGCAATCTTGCGGCTTGTCACTACACGCGACTTCAGGCCTAACGTCGATGGTCTGGCCTCTGCCAAACGTTCTCAGCTGAGTGGACAGAAACCTGAGTGACTAGCCATCTACAGTACGCCTAGTAATTATAGTTGTTTTTTGTTTGGGAACTACAGTTTCTGTTTTTTTTTATTAGTGACAGAGACAACGTCCTCTTATTTTGTAAACTCAACTACCTGTGTATGTAATAAACTACACTAAATGTAATTAATAATTATAAAACTTATTTAAAAAAAACACTTTATTTTAGCATTTAACTGCAGTGACAGTAGTGTTCGTAAAATTTAATGGAAAAACCTTCTCTTTTCGTGGTGCGGCCCGCTGACTGGTTGTTACTTTCCACTGCGGCCCACACAATGATATGAGTTTGAGATCCCTGATCTAGACCTTTCTAGGCCCTTAAATTAGTATCTATCTAAATATTATCTAGATAGATCTAAATTTAAATCTAATTTCTCAAAATGGAGGGTAGGCTAGCCTAATGTGTATTAATTATGGACATAATGATAATATTAATAATAAGCTATGCAAAGACACTCTCGATCGAGAAAATATAGATCTAGATCTTGTTAGAACTAAGACTATATCTATATCTAATAAACGAAAATACCGTTTCTGGAAGTTTGATTGTATGCTTGCTTCAGTTCATCAACAAAGGCCCATGCTGCGCCTAACAAGGCTGCCAATATATAGTTTGACTCGGAACTCGGTACCTACTTTGTGGTTCAAGGTTGCCGTCTGTGACGTAACTCGAGTCTGCCTTTGTCTTGGTACATTGTGGTGCCTACCGCCTTTATTTGCAATCTTTTAATGCGCAAATTGACTGGATTAGATGTAAGAACGTAAGTGAAATTTTGTAAGGAACTATATAAGGCTTAAATTGTCTTCGAGTCCGAAGATTAGTGAGGGATACAATATTTCCCGTGGCTGCGTAGCCCCAGCTGTGACCTACATATTTTGCCACATTCAGGGCAAGCAAAACCATTGTCCGCAGGTGGTCGATTTAGATTTTCTTTTTGTCGTCTGCGTTTGTCCTAGGCAGCAGATTTTCTTTTGGTCTCATATGTGTATCCCGCGGCCTTCGTGAGTGACCTCCAGCTGTCTCGTTCTGAGTCCGCATGCAACAAGGTACTCTCTTCTATGTCAGCCAAGAACAGTTGACACCTAAGCTGGTCTTTGAAGCGCTTCCGTGGGGCGCCTCTGTTACGTCGACCACCTTTTAGCTCACTAAAAAATGCCATTGGCATACGTTCGGCTCCCAGTATTGATGGTCTTTTGAGAAAAAGTAAAGTCAGTCGAGAGTTTGGCGGAACAAATCGCTCCACCTGCCTACAAAAATCAATGTCTACCGGGCGGTGGTTCTCTCAACCCTTCTATGTGGCTCTGAGACATGGGCACCATACACCAAACATTTAAGATTTCTTGAGCGCTTTCACCAAAGATACTTGCGCTCCATCATGGGCACACGGTGGCAAGACCGCATTACAAACAGCAATGTCATTTCGAACGCCGGTATGGACAGTATAAATGGACTTCGTATGATCCGACAGTTACGCAGGGCACGTATCCCGTATGAGAGACGAACGTATGCCAAAGGCAGTCTTTTTTTGGTGAGCTAAAAGGTGGTCGACGTAACAGAGGCGCCCCGTGGAAACGCTTCAAAGACCAGCGTAGGCATCAACTTTCCTTGGCTGACATAGAAGAGAGCACCTGGTTGCATGCGGCCTCAGAACGAGACAGCTAGAGGTCACGCACGAAGGACCAAAAGAAAATCCTCTGCCGTCGAGGACAAACGCAGACGATGAAAAGAAAATCTAAATCGACCAGCTGCGGACAATGGTTATGCTTGTTCTGGATGTGGCAAAATGTGTAGGTCACAGCTGGGACTGCGCAGCCACGGGAAATATTGAATTCCTCATCAATCCTCGGAATCGAAGACAAGCCTTATAATTATAGTCGTAGAATATTTTAAGGTAGAAAAAAAAAGGCTCGCTTATCCAATCAGTTTTTTCTTTTTCATGTGGGTTTATTTTTATTAATAGTCTTTATAAGAAGGGGATGGTGCAATATCGGAAGAATTTTTCAGTGTGTTGAAATGGACAGGGCGGGCTACTCCTATCAATAAGACTTTGTTTTCGGTCTGGTGTAATCAGTTGGTGTCTTGTTCAGCTGTCGATGGTCATTGGGTCGAAGTTCTAAAAAATTTGGTTCAACTAAATTACTAAACCGTTATATGCGTATTAGCCTAATCTCTAAAAGCCGAACTTTAAAAAATAAAAAGCTTCTTTTTCTAAACTAAAATGGACATAATGTTTTTTATTCACAAATAGGCCTATTACACAGATTCAACTTCAATTTGAATATAATGAACAATTATGCAAGTCACTTTGGACTATAGATTTTCTGTTAACCTTCTGTTTAGCTCCCCTACTTCAAGTTCACTCTCCTATTTGTAACTCAAACTAAGAAAGACTTCCCCGTGGTAAAAACTATTGAGCTAAAAGAAACAGCTCATCCTCTATATTTCTGGTTAGGCCTACATCAGAAATACGTGCTCACACTCCGTCGAAAAATGGCTTTCAGACAAATTTAGCCAAAAGACAAATTTTATTTTTATAAAAGTTTTGTTGTTGTTTTGTTGTTGTTGTTTTTATTGCATTTAAATATTATATTAACTTACAGATTTTTTATATTTAATTTCAGAAATCTCTGTTATTAAACAAAAGTTTTATCTCATTTTTTAAATATGGTCTAAGTTATTCATGTCTCAGAAACTCGAATTTAATAATGATTTTTCATCTCTTTGTAGGCCTACATCTGTTAATTCTGCATATGTAAACAATATTATGTTAATAATGAGGCTTATCTTCGTGTCTGAAGATTAATAAGAAATGCGGTGTTTCCCGTGGCTTCGCAGCTCCAGCTGTGACCTACATAATTTTCCATACCCAGCGCAGGCATAACCATTGTCCGCCGGTGGTCGATTAAGATTTTCTTTTCTCCGTCTACGTCTGACCTCAGCAGTGGATTTTCTTTAGGTCTCACAGGCCACAGCATTTGCAAGTGACCTCCAGCTGTCTCGTTCTAATGCCACCTGCAACCAGTACGTTGCTCTCTTCAATGTCTGTTAAATAAATTGCCAAGTAATGGTATTCCTAGATCAAATAGATCTATAGTCAAACAGTTACATTCAAAAGTACCGAATCCAACATTGTTATTGTGCCGGGCCGATTTAACTTGCGTTAAATCCAATGTTCATATCAGTTTAGCTCTCACTGTGTGAATATTGAACTTGATAGGTGGATTTGAAAATTAGATTTGAAGGAAATACTGAAGTAGATAGAATAGACAATATTTTGAACTGCTAGATACTGTTTGTTTTATATCCATTTGTTTGTTTACAATTTAAAACACATGGCTTGCAAAGATAACTTTAGGACTTTAGGTATCTAAAATAGATCTTATGCACTTATGGTGTCTAAACCTCTACTATAGTACTATAGTTTATTTATTAAGTAAACTATACTCGTTCTTGGTAGATCTAGATTTTGTTTAAAGACAGGTAAGTAATGAGCGGCTAGATTAGATCATCTATAGTCATATCTAGATCTATTTTAATTTTTATATATTTAATTAATATAATATATTATATATATATTATATATAGATTCTATTTATATTAATTATTATTAATTATATAAATATAATTATTTATAAATTATAGAGAAGTAGAATTTGATTATTTTCGGCCGAATTTTCAATCCACATCTCACATTTGTGACATTTTTCACATGTCCATGATATTTTATGGCATGAATGATAAGTTAGTTATGACAACATAAGTATATATAGTATATATACAGAGTCATACTGATACTCATAGTCATACTATAGTCATAGTGTATGACTGTAACTGTAACTGTAGCACAGTAGATCTAAATAAATCTAAATCTAGATGTGTTTCTGCCTCACTGGAGTCTCACTGGACTTGATTTTGTTGTTGATGAACCAGTTGACAGTTGGTGAGTTGAGACGTTGAGTCTGAGTACTGTCAGAGTATGATGAGTAATAATTAATAATTGAGTTACACAAGTTGTAAATAATGTAAAAATGAGATTCACTAATCCAAACACTGACCTTGGGTTTGGGTGGCTTGGGAAACTAGGCAAAATTATTTTTTTTCTGGTGAAAGTTTAATTTCGCTTCTACAGGTTTTGGCCTTGTAAGTTCAGAAACACTTTTAACTTAAATCGCATTGATGCTGGCTGATAATCATCATGTTAATAATGTTTGTAAGTACATATTTGATTTTGAATTTGATTCTATTTATTTCATTATATTAGTAACCATGGCAGACGCTAGTCCAGACTCATACTTCAATAGCTATGCTGATCTTGGAGTACATGCACTGATGATTAAAGACTGGCCTCGCACTGCCGCTTACAGAAATTTCTTTGAAAACAACAGAGACTTTGTAAAAGGCAAAGTGGTTTTGGATGTAGGTGCTGGAACTGGCATATTGTCTCTCTTTGCTGCAACTGGTGAGTCATTTATTAGTTGCTAGCATTCTATTTTTTTTTTTATTGTTTTAACATTAAAACCTTCTGTATTTTATTTGAATTTTGTATTTAGAGTGCCTTAAGCCCTCATCATCTTTGGTAACAGCGTTATAAATCTATTATGAAAAAAAGTTTTAAATATATTCCTTTTATGAAAGAGGTATGACGGGGAATGATGTTAGGAACTGTTGCCCAAGCTTCCTGGCAGATATATATATATATATATATATAATATAGCATTCATTTTATTTTTATTTTATTATAGCTTTTATATAGCGCTACTTTCATGCTTATAGCATGCTCAGAGCGCTTTGGTCCAATCTCATTTGTGGGGGGGGGGGGGAGGTATTTAGGAGTTTGTTTTCCTTGCTGCCTTTAGGCGCTCAGTAAACACAACTCTACCCGAGTCGGGTGTCGAACCTCGAGCCCCATTCATAGGTAGCCGAGCCAAGCCAAATTCCAGCATACTTAGCCTCTCGACCATGCTTCCCACATTCTACTACATATTAACATCATTTATTTTATCTTATATAATCTATAGATCTTATCTTATCATTTATTATTTTATAAATCTGTTTTTTTTTAAATAACATTTTGTTGTTTCTGTTTATAATAATTTTTGTTTTTTTTAAATTACATGTGTTTTTGGAATTTAAGCTTTTTCTTAGTTTTCATCATTCAACGAATAAAAAAAAAATAAAACAAACAAAATAATAGAAAATAAATAATTTAGCATCATTTGATTATTGTAGGTTTTTGGATATGCTTTTAAAAAAATAATATATATTATATACTGGTTACTGTTGGAGCACAGCGTGGAATGAATGTAAAATAGTGCAAATATGTGACTGTTGAATGGAAATGATCTCAGAGAAAGGGAAGTCTGAAAAATGATTTGGCATTGACATTATCATTGGGCATTCTTTATACCAAGATTAAAGTACTTCTAAAAATACAAGTTTGCAGCTTTTTTTTTTTTTTACTGTTTCTTTGCAGCTGATTTACAGTGATGAGCATTTTTTGTCTAAAAATAAAAGACTAAAATAAAAGGAATAAATATAAGTTAAAGTGTTGATCATTATTGATTCACATCTTGTATTTTCCACAGCTGGTGCTAGTAAAGTATATGCCGTAGAAGCCAGCAGTGTGGCCTGTCTGTGTCAGGAAATAGTGGAGGAGAATCACCTAGAAAACATAATTGAAGTGATCCATGGCGCAGTGGAAGACATTTCTCTACCAGAGAAGGTTGACATTATTGTGTCAGAGTGGATGGGCTTTTACCTGCTTCATGAGTCTATGCTTGACTCTGTCATCATTGCTCGAGATAGATTTCTAGCCCAAGATGGAGTTATGGCCCCTTCTCATGCCACCTTATACCTGGCCCCCGTGGACATGTCTGACCATTTCCAAGAAAGGGCAGAAGAATGGAGCAACATCTTCGGCTATGATCTCTCGCCTTTGGCCTCTCAGCTAAACATAGCAGATGTGTCGAAGCCTCTAATCAAGTGCATTAAATCTGAGGCTGTGAAGGCAGAGCCTCAGACTGTGTTCACTCTAGATTTAAAGACAGTGACAGTTGACGATGTCAGAAGTTTCACCTCTTCGCTCCTGTTTTCTGTGAAACAAGACTCTAAAATATTTGGTTTCGCTGCTTGGTTTGATGTATACTTTTATATTGAGGGTAACAAATGTAAGGAAATTACATCTACAGCCATGAATGGAGAAAGCTTAGAGAATAATACGGAAGATAGCAACACTGACAATTTAAGCCCATCATCCAAAAATAATAAGCTCACAGAGAAACCATCAACTAGCAAAGATTCTCCCACTGTGAATAATAATTCAAAAACATTTGAAGAGCTTCTACAGTTATGTCCTGCTCAAATTCTGTCCTTGAAGACTGGCCCCCAGGATCCTCCCACGCACTGGAAACAGACTATTATTATTCTTCCACAAGCCATCCTGGTAGAAGGTGGCACTGAGGTCTATTGTCGGCTACGTATGGCTCAAAGTCCAGAAAACAAACGTCATTATAACATCACACTTAAGCTTGATGATGACAGTAATGAAGATGACAGTTGTGAAGAATTTGAAGATTCATCTTACTGTGCTAATACTCTTGATTTTGAAGAGCCCACTGACCATCCAGTGCCTTGTTGTTGTGGGTCTGACCGATGTGTTCTGATTTCCACCCTGATAAAGAAAATGGATGATGAAGAGAAACTTATGCAAGATGAGGTTGATAGTATTCAGCAGGAAGTACAGGTAATTGTTTCTTTCTTATTCATTTATTGCACTTTTTGTATACCGGTATATATTTCATTGTGTTACAATTTATCTCTAAAATTAGGAATGCACTATAAAATGTAAATAACAAATGAAAGGAAAACTAAAAGAAATGATAGCACTAGATACAAATTGTTCATCTTATTGGTTACTGAAATCTACAAGTGATCTAAGATGATTGAGGCAAGTGTCTGTAATACATACATTTTAAATTGTTTTTTTTTTTGTAACATGATAAAATAGCACATTTTATTCATATTTTAGTTACTCAATAATAATATACATTTTGTTTAATTATCCCATAATATCCAAATTGGTGCGAATTTAATTCCAAAAGTCCTAATCTTTAGTTAATTTCATATTTATTTGTATTATAATTGAGTGAAAAGTACAATTCTTTAGAATGTTGTATGTTACTTCTGGCCTGGGCATGTGTGCATTTTGGTTTCCTAGGTTAGGCATCGACTAACTTTTATTCTTTCCATGGTCGTTCCCATTCATAATCCCTTTGAAACAATCTGTTCCTAGGCAGGTTTTAAGAAAAAAAAAATTTAATATTTTGACATACTTAGAAAATACAGTGGAATCCAGTTGATAGGACATCATTATGACAGGGTCATTCATCTTGTCCTAATAACCAACTTATATCAGATTAACCAGATTTGGCGTAAATAGGATTACTTTTGGTATATATATATTAGTATTTTGTATTTAATTTACCAGATTTTGCTGTATTGTGAATAGAGCTTTTTGTGAAAAAGATAAAAAATAGACTAGATAAAGGGATAGACAGATGACTAGGTCTATATTTAGTTAGTCATTTAGTGTCAAAATTAACAGAACATCTAAAATTAGTTTTTTACTAGTTTTAAGCATACCGGTATTTAATAATTCTTTGCATGGCTTTTCAGTTTAACAAGAAATATTACCAACTAGCAACTCATAATAGCAGTTGTTATAATGGTTGTGTTTGTGCACGTTTAACAAAAAAATAGAAATTCAGTTTGACTACATTTGCTTAAACATTTAATTTTTTGTTTGTTTGATAAATGCTATAAAAATGATTTTTTTTAATACCAGAATTTTAATATTCTATTTGAAAGTTAAACTAGTATATTATATACATCTAGGGGCATTCATTATCTATATATATATAAATATATACTCAATAAAAAAAATTATATATATGGCATTTATCAAAACTTTGGTCGTATACTTAAATACATTTATTTTGGAGGCATGGTAGCTGAGTGGTTAAGCATGTGGCCTCCGAACCTGCGGTCCTGGATTCGAATCTTTGTGACGACTGGGATTTTTATTTCAATATTTTTAGGGCGCCTCTGAGTCCACCCAACTCTAATGGATATCTGACTTTAGTTGGTGAAAGTAAAAGCTGTTAGTCATTGTGCTGGCCACATAACACCCTGCTCATCAAACGTTGGCCAAAGAAATAGATGACTTTAACATCATCTGCCCCATAGATAGCAAGGTCTGAAACAGGAACTTTACTTTTTTACCTTCACATTTATTTGAAGATTTGATGGAAAATATTTTTTACTTTTACTCTTTTGCAGGTTGAAACACACCAACAGCTAAATGCAGAGATTACAAAAGACTGGCAGCTAGACTCAAGTAAGTCTTCACAGTCTTTGGAGGATGATAGCAACTTGATTGATGATGGTCTTTCACCTAGTTGATATATTAAGAGTCAATTTCATAATTTGTTATTGTTTTAATTATACATGAGAAACAATGGCACTGGGGTGCAAATGTAATCAGCTAAAATTGTGTTAGTTTGGACAGTAAAGTCTACTTCCATCTGTTAGCAGCAAATAAATATTGCCCACAAATTTTTGTTCTCCCATTTTTATTGGTTGTTTTTTCATAGTAATTAGCACTTTAAATGTGCTACCGGTACTTCTAACTTAAAAAATTTTGGGAACTCTTATAAAAACAAAAAAAAATATGAAGTAAGCATTACCTTAAATACCACTACTTAGAATTTACATTGTATATATTATGCAAATTAATTTTTTTTTTAATATTTTGCAAGAATTGTTTGTTGTTTCTTTTGGTTTATATAAAAAAAATTGAATAAAATTTAATAAAGATTATCATCAGATGGGACAGTTTTGTTTTGTAAAATCTTGTACATGTTTTGCATGTTCAGTTTCTTGAGATAATTACATCCTATTACATACTTTTTGCAAGGCTACCGGGCTGGGTGGTAGAGAGTTAAACCCAGGACCTTCAAGACACTCCAGAGTGCATTTTACATAAACCAGTATTTTGTTCTTCATTATATTTTTGTTCTTTGTAGCATTTTGTTGAAGTATTTAGTAAGCTCCAAGTGTTAACATTTTTTGTTACTGTTGCTTTGTGATTCACATCATTATTTTGGAGTGTAAAAAAAATGACCTGTGTATATCCTAAAATACCCAGTGTTATACACTAATGTGTGTGTTGGACCCAGTGTTCTAAACCTCATCGGACCTTCAGCTGAATATTTGGAAAATAACATAAGTCTTCAATCCTTGAAAAGTCCTGATTACCATACCAGTAGTTATATTTTTCATAACCAATATAAATATTATGAAGTATTATATATATTATAGTATATGGGGGTACGGTGGCTGAGTGGTTATGTGCTTGGCTTCTGAACCTAGGGTTCTGGTTTGAATCTTGGCAAAGGCTTGAATTTTTGGGATTTTTAGGGCGCCCCTGAGTCTAATTGGTACCTGACTTTAGTTGCGGGAAGGTAAAGGTGGTTGGTCGTTGTTCTGGCCACATGACACTCTGATCAGTAACTGATGGCCAAAGAAACAGATGATCTTAACATTATCTGCCCTTTAGATAGCAAGGTCTGAAAGGAATAGTGTATAATTTACATTGTTTATTTCTTTAACCTTAATTGGGCCCTAAATAGTAACATGGATGTAGCTAGAAATAAATTAATTTAACAAAATCACAAATCGATCTAGTTCCAACCAGTCAATAAAATTAAAGGAAAAAGGGCAAGTATGGGCAAACAGTCCTAGTAGTGATCTACATATTTTATCACCCCAATGCAGGATTAATCTTCTACGCCTGTCCTAAACAGTGTATTTTCTTTTTGATCTAATATGTGCATCCCGCGGTCTTTGTAAAACATCTGAAGATGTCTGCTTCCAGGTTCTCTCATCTATGTCACAAGACAACGCCAGAACTGGGTGTGGTCTTTTAAATTAATTTTTTTTTTTTGTAGTAAAGGGCAACTTTGTTACGCCAGCCGCCTTTCTGCTCTTTTAAAAATTTGGCATTGCTCCCCCCTTCCCTTTTTTTCCCATAAGGGATATGTGCCCTGCCCAACATAGCTGAGGGCGCGGTGGCTGAGCGGTAAAGCGCTTGGCTTCCGTACTGGAGGTCCCGGGTTCGAATCCTGGTGAAGACTGGGATTTTTATTTCGGGATTTTCGGGCGCCCTTGAGTCCACCCAGCTCTAATGGGTACCTGACAATAGTTGGGGAAAAGTAAAGGCGGTTGGTCGTCGTGCTGGCCACATGACACCCTCGTTAACCGTGGGCCACAGAATCAGATGACCTTTACATCATCTGCCCTATAGATCGCAAGGTCTGAAAGGGGACTTACTTACCAACATAGCTGTCGAACAAAAAGCAGCCCCTCTCACAGCTACTATTTAGTTCGAGTACCTGATAGACGTTGGTGATCGACCTAGTCATATAACCTCCTCGTGTAATGTGAAAAAAAAAGTTCCTATTTCAGACATTGTGGTCTATAGAACAGATGGTGTGAAGGTCGTCTGTTTCCTTGGCCTTAGGTTAACTAGGGTGTCATGTGGCCAGCACAACGACCAACCGCCTTTACTTTTTCTCAACTAACATCAGGTACGCATTAGAGCTGAATGAACTCAGAGACGCCCAAAGATCCCGAAATTCAAAATCCCAGTCTTTACCAAGATTTGAACCCGGGACCTCAGGTTCAGAAGGCAAAGACTTAGACAATCAGCCACCGTAGCAGGAAAAAGTATACATCCTTGACTTAACCTTTGAGTGACCCCGTGTTATAACGTATCTACTTTGACATCCATCATTGTTTAGCGGTTTGAGTGCTGAGACAAGTCCCAAAAAAGCCCGTGTAGTCTGAGAGCGCATGAGGCGCCCTGACCACACTTCCCCGTGGTGGAGGCTGTCCCGGCCTGAGCAAGCTATTATAGCGCAGTGCAGGACAGGCCATTGTCTTGTTAGCTCGTATTTCTCTGGGCTATGGTCAAACTTTGACTCACGGTGCCCCCGCTGCTGGGGAAGAAGACGAAACCGTGCCTCATATTCTGTTTGACTTCCCCAGGCTTGCTGATCTCCGTCTAGACAGGTTTGGAAAACTAAAAATGCTCGACCTGTATGGTGACATGTATGCAAAACAGAACTGTTTCTGTCTAGGGCTTTTGCAAAAGAGTATTTGAGCCTCTCAAGCCCTCAGTATTTGAGCCTCTCAAGCCCTCACTCAAATGGAGTTTGATGATAATGATGATTATTGTAGTAGGTTTTTGGATATCTTTTTAAAGAAATAATGTATACTCTTTACTGTTAGACAGCGTGGAATGAATTTAAAATAGTGCAAATGTGGCTGTTGAACGAAAATGACCTCAGAGGAGAGGAAGTCAGAAAATGATTTGGCGTTGACATTATCATTGGGCATTCTTGGAAAACCAAAAATTCTCGACCTTTAAGGTGATATGTAGACTATTTTCTAAGCAAAACAGAAGGGTTTCTGTCCAGGGCTTTTGCAAGAGAGGATTTGAGCCTATCAGCCTACATGTTTCACAATGGCGGTACAATGTGTATAAGTGTTAAGAAACTTATTTTCACGGTAACCCATTGTCAAGGACGCCCAAGTGAACTTCAATGTTGCAAACTAAAGAAAAACCACTTACAGTAGAGCTTAAAATATTTGATTTTGAACGTGCCAAAAATTGCAACAATAATAACTATGAAACTGTCAACAACAAAAAAAAAAACATGCTTATTTCTCATCTTAGTTGTCCCTTGACTTTTATCGTAGTTTGCATAACCAAACCCCTCACTTTTTCCAATTAACAACTGTTGTCAGCAGGATATCAAGAGATTGGCCGGTCAATTCTTTTACATAGGACGGGCCTTTCTTCGTGCTCCCTCCACTGTAGGGGCCTACCATGAAGGATGATTTTCAACTATGAGTCGTGTCTTACAATACGACCAAACCAGCTCAGCTTTCGTCTCTTCACATTGTTATGGAGTATTGCTTTTTTTTGCTAACCAGAGTGTTGACTTGTAACAGTACAAACTCTTTCTTTTTCATGATACCCAGCAATTTTGTGTAGCATTTACTCTCAAATACTTGATCTCATCTTTCAGCCTCAGCATCCAGTGTCCAACTTTCACAACCATATAGTAGAGAACTCTAACGAAGAAACGTTTTAATTTTACTTGGTTGTCTTTTATTCTGTAGGCCGGATACACCAAAAAAAAAAACTTACTCTCTATCGATATGCCTCCATGTATTTGTTCCATGGTTATATGATGACACTTCAGCGTGATGGAAGAATTCAAAGACAAGATAATAAATCGTTCTAACTATTAAACAAAACGTTGGCTCTTTTTTTTTTTTTTTTTTTTTTTCAATCTTTCAATTTCGTTTAAGATATGAGATAATGTCTAGAAATGTTAATGTAACTTTGAAATCTTAATCATTTTAGTCGTATCACGTTCAAGGCCTTTTAATCTAATTTTGGGTGACAGGAGATGATAGTGTCACTCTACAAGGGTTGTACGCTTGTATAATGATGTCCAAAGATTTCTTATCTCATTCAAGCCCATGGCGACCCGTTGCATTATTGAAACTAGAACCACAATGGCGATTGGACTATATGTAGGTTATCAGGTACTTTTGCGTAAACTGTTTGAAACTAAGAATTCATACTTTCACGGCTGTTAACAGGGCCGGCCTTAGGTAAATGGAAGCCCTAGGGGACGTGATAATTAAATTTGGTGGCCACAAATGAAATATATTTTTTTTTTAAATAATAAAAGCGAAAAATAAAATTACACTATTTATTTAAAACCTAGTCAGGCTAGTTTATCCAACAATAATATTAGGCACGTGTTTCGCTATTTCTTCTTTAAAAAAATGTTTCCAAAGTCCTGTGCAAGTTCTCTACCAATCTGAGGCCCTATGCGGCTTTCTTGCCTATGCCTAAAGCCGGAATATATACAAATACGATGAGATCCAAAAGGCAATAGCATACACAGAGAATCAACCGACCTTTTTTAATTCAGAAATCTCTTACAGTTATAGCTGGTGTCGCAATGTGTCTTTAGTGGCCAATATGTCATAGTACCAGAAGGTACCTGACAATCTGACATTAGTTGTGGAAAAGTAAAGTCGATTGATTGAGTATAGCTGCTAGGCAGCAGAGGTTTGAATTTAGAATTTTCTTTTTCATGTGCGGGTATCCAGCAACAGCCTACGAGCCCCTCCTGCCCTATATTTATATAAAATATATGATTTGTATCTGACATTGTCAATATCAGCCTCAAAACCTGCTCGCCTTTTCGTACACTTCCTGTGGTCAAATAATGCAGCGCGGTCGCCGCGATGTAAATTATTTGATGATGAGCGCAAAGAAACAAGTTATCCCAGAGAGAAATACAAGTTATGCATCTGGTTCTGTAAATTAACATAATGTTATTTTACTACAAGTGTTATAGCGTTTAATTTAAAAAGAATTATCCATTACGCTTCTTTAGATGATTTCCCCCACCCTTTCCCGTATGTCCATTTATGCCACATTTATGGCAATCATAAATATAAGTAAACAATAACAATTTATTTTCCTTAACATCCGTATAGTTGCCATACCCCAGTGTAGCACAGCTCGTGAGTTATAATGGTATGTGTCATACGAGTGCACGCACTGACCTGATAGAGGTTGTGAGTCACTATACTATACGTTCTATAATAACTGCTTATATTCTATTTATCCTGTGTCCGGCTGTAATAAATAAAGGTCCGTCGTTTGTTATAGCCAATATGGGAGTGGTGCAAGGATGTGATTAGCTACATGTAGGTTACATGGTTGTATAAATACCCATTTTGGACCTTCTGAAGAGAATAGAAAATAAGGTTAATGAATTTTAGGGTCTTCCACCAGTATCACATTAAAAAAAAACGTTCTGTTATTTTTTACAAGATTATTACACAACCTCAATTTTCATAATTGACAAAATTGTTTGTAGTGTATGTGATTTTTGGTTACAGGCTACATGGAAATTTCATATAGGCCTAATTTTTTCTTACATTGTTTTAAAAATGGTGTATTTTTATGGAAAAAAAAAGTTTTGCATAATTAATTTAAAAAAAAATGACGTTACCTACACTTCAACTTACTTCAAAAATAATTTAAAATAATATGCCCTATTTTTTTTTTAGTTTTGAGATCTTATGACAGACGGACAGATCCAGGAACGTAGCTAGGAATTTTCCATCGTTTGAGGGCCCGAGAGGGGGCTTGACCTCTCTACTATAGGGATTCCTGCATTTTGTGTAATATTAAATTTTTAATGTAAAAAAAACAAAAAACACTCATTTAGGGGCCTTTCTCAAGTTTTCAAATTCTCCCCCACCCTAGCTACGACTGGACAGATCGATAGACTACAATAATCAATAAATTGCCTTTCCTTTTACAGGGGTCTCCAAAAAAAAAACAACACAAAAATAAATAAATAAATAAACTAATTAGGCCTATAAGGACAGCTATGTCATATGTTCTATAATCTATTATATAGGCCTAGTCCTCACGTATGCTGATTCGAGTAGGCCTATTACTTTATTTAAATTACGGTAGGTCAAATTCGTCACCAATATTTTTAGAACCAACATTATAGATCTAGAGCTTTAAAAAAAAATTCCATTAATTTCATTGGCGGCGATACACCTAATTGATCCATATTGAAATTTAAGAATCTAGATATATATGTAGCCTATAGATCTATATATTTTTTTTTAAAGTTTGAAATATTACACACACACATTCAGACGATGGAAAATTAACGCTCTAACGTGTTATCCGACACGTCTGACATTTGAGTATGATAGATTAATATCTGGAGCTATTAGTATTGTCTACATATAACATATATATAACTTACTATAACGTTTCGATACAGCTTTTGGCAGTTTTGGATACAGATCGTTTATATATTTATATATTATAAAGAGAAAGAAATGTGTGTGGATGTTTATAGGTCAGTGCAGTTCTTGTAAACATTACTTTCCACTTGCTTATGACGCAGGTCACAGGTCAGAAAAAAATGGATTACTTTTACTACACTACTACAAGTACAATCACTGCTAGAAGCTTAAACGCTCAATATTGACACCGAAGTACTTGGCAAATGGACAACTCATTACTGAAAAAGACAAATGTTAAAACTTCAAATAAATATACTTCTTGTCAGTCTGGTCGTTAGTGGTACGTAACAACAATAATAATTAATATGAATATTCTTTTTATAATGCTAGTTAAGTTAAATAGTACTTTTAATTTAAAATAGTAATTTGTAGTAATAATAATAATATAGATTATAACTATTATTAATTATTATAGGTTATAACTTATACTTATACCAAAATACTGTATATTAATTTAAATTATATATTTTTACTAACAAACATTTGCATTGCTACATGACACTATTGACAGTGTAGATAAGTGGCGCCCCCCCCCCCCCCCTAACTGGCATAAGCCCCATATGATAATAATTGCTTTTAGATATTGCTACTTTATCAGGTAAACTTGTACATTTTTAGTTGAATAAGTAGAGAAAATATTTTCAAAGCAAGTAGATCAACTATATATTTTCTTAAGACATAGATCTAATATGTATACAATAATGCGTGTACAATATTTAATCAATTTAATGATTAATCTAAGACTACTTCATTTTCAAGCTTCTGGTCTTTTTTTTTAAATCACATTCTCTCTTTTAAATCAATTAAACATATTGACATTTGTAGACACCTTTTCTTCTCATAGCCTGTACAGCAATGTGTCAATACAAAAATGGACAGTCATTGTGTTCTGAATCATCTATCAACCAAACACACAACCTAACAAATTCTATTGATAGGACAGTGAAGGGAGGTGACTCCAAGATAACCAGGCAACCAAGGGAAATAATTTCCCCAAGTACAGCCACCCATATTACAAACACTCTATTCCTAAAGAGTGAGCAGCGACTTGTACAGATAAGTAAGTATTGTTAAAAGTTATGTCCCCCCTAGTCAGAAATAGCAGCCTCAACTATATACATTCACTCCATGGTAGTGTTGAATGCATTCATGTCTCTTGTCTCGACGGTCCCTTATCAAACCATTCTTTCTGCCATCCCCCACTTTCCGTGGAAGCTTTGGACTAGGATGAAATTATTTTATGTTTCTGAAGGAACATCTGAAACATTTTAAAAAAAAGGATTTAATCATATAGAATCCAGGGAGAAAATATCTGTATGTGCCATAAATAACACACCAGTTTAAAAAAAAGTGTTCTTTAAACCATTATGGTCAGTTTTCCTCTAAAAATCATAAGGGTCTTACCCCATATGACCTAGAGGTACCGGTACTCTACCTGTCTAAAATTGACCTCAGAAAAAAACTCAGTTGTTTTATGAACACTAAGACCGACTAGTTTGAAATCAGCCTGTATTAAATTGCAGTATTTTCATATTTATTTTTTACTTAACTTCTTTTTTAGTGTAGTTTAAGTTGAACAATATTCTTCAAATGTACATAAGGAGATGAGATGAACAAGAGGTCAAGCATTTGGCTTCTGAACCAAAGGAGTCACAAGTTTGAATTTAGAAAAAAAAGAAATTCAGTGTTTATGATATTTTTGTCCCACCCAAATGAGAACTCTGACATTAGTTGGAGAAAGTAAAGGCAGCCCGCTTTTGTGCTATCTAGCCACATAACACCCTCTGTGAACATAGAAACAGATGTGCTTTACATCTTCCTTGCTATGCATGTCAAAGTCTGAAAAGGAAACTTTACTTTTCTTTTCTACATAATGTTAGTTCAGTGTCTGTTTTATTTTTAGAAGTGTTTTCACATGATTTAAGCTATAGAACTTAAAGTAAAATATACAAGTTATAAATACACTTTCATGATCTTTTGTTTTAGTTTTTTTCTTTTGATTACCAGTATTGCTTTTTAAATTTTATTAAAGCTTTTAAAATTTTGGATTTTTTTTTAAGCATCAACAACAACTGTCAAGGGAGATAATAACAATGACAAAGAAAAAATTCTCAACATTGTCATACCTTTTGTCAGCATCATGGGTACAGCAGTGGTGTTGGTGATTGTTTATCAACTGGCACGGAAATACAACTGCTGCAATAACAAAGAGTGCCTGGACAGGTGCTCTGCCTTCTGTAATGCTTGCATGGCAACCCCATACGTGTACCAGAACACTAGGCCCCAGGTTAGCTCCCCTGCCAGCAGGCCCTCTTCTCACAAGCATGTGAAGCACAAAAGCATTGAGCTGCTCAAGATGGAAGCTGAGGCAAAGAGTAGAAGAATCCGAGAAAACAGAAGAGCATCTGGCTACAAGGTTAGCAAAGGCAAGTCTTCAGAGTCTGTGGTACTAAACCAACCACAGAAGGTCTAGGTACACTTTTCCTCCAATAGGTATTACGCCAGTTCACAAACTCTTGTATTGGCAGAAAATGTCACATGTCCATTAACTCTTTCTCTCCATAATTATTTACCATATTCTGGTGGAATTAACGTTGATATCGTCAGTTAAGGAGAGAAAGAGTTAAGTCTGGTAAAGATAGACACTTAAGTAATTTTGCACATTGATCTGTTCAGTATTGTGTGGACACTGTCACCAGCAAAGCTATTCACTTACATCAGAATGGACACAAAATCACCATAACACCTGGTTTTTAAATTTAAATTGGACACTGAGATTGCTATCATATCTGTCCATTTAATTTGTGATAGTTACTGATTTCACCATTACATTTTTCATAAGTCTTCACTAAGTACTGGATGGGAAACACAGAAGTTGTTGTCAGACCTGCAAATTTTATGCCAGCTATACTCTGGGTTCACTATCACACCTGTTATACTTAGAGTTTACCTTCACACTTCATCGTAAAATTTTTCTATTGATGGAAATTGTTTATCAACTATTACATTTTATCCCGGATGGAGACATTTCATTATCACGCCTATTCATAAAGTATGACAGGAACAGACAATGAGGTGACTATTGACTATCACAGCTATCCATTTAATCTGACCTAGATACTATCAAATATATCTCCACTTCATAATGGCATCAGGTTTCATGTGTAAAAATCAATGGATGCTCGTTTTTAAATTATTTGTTGTAGAGCTGATATTATAATCTTTTATTGGAACTTAAGAGCATAATTTTTAGTATTACTTATTGCAAGCATTGGACTTGAGTGTTACTTTTCCCTTGGCTATTCTTTTCAGCATTATTATAGTGCATTACTATTGTGCTTTTTGAATTTTCTCAAAAGCAGTAACCCTCAGTTCATTAAGAAAAAACAACTCTTGAACACTATTTTAAGATTCAATTAATAATTTCATATTCATTTCAATTCATGCTGTAAACAACTTCAGTTCATGCTGTAAACAAATTCAATTCATGCTGTAAACAACTTCAGTTCATGCTGTTAACTACTAAAATGACCAGGTAAAAATTCTGTATGGCACATTGCCAGCTAAGTATTAGCAATTCATTTTATTTGTGTGTTTAGATTATTTTTGTTCATTTTTGTTAGATTATTTTTGTTCATTTTTTTTCTCTCTCTACTGATGAATTTGTTGTGAACTTCACTTATTAACTCCATTCTCTTATATTATTCTCATACCATTGCAAACATATATTGGTACCTGCTGATGTGAACTTTGTTGCTCAATAATATGACTTGGATCCAATAAAGGTCTGTGAACTGCTCACTTATGTTGTGAAAGATCTCCAAAAATTTTTTTTCTTCTCCTATTGCCTACCTCACTCTATATCATCCTAAATCTTGCTAGATATTATTTTAAGATAAACAAACTTTATAAGTACAATAATTTTGGTTTTAAAAGTATATTATATTTTTTTTTTTTTAGAATTTTTAATTACTCTTTTTTTTTAAGCAATTTATAACTATAATTGCAATACATGCAGTAACATTTTTATTATTTGACTAGCTCAACCCATAAATCCTATTGACAGTGATGTTAGAGATTGACTACACATTTTTTGATTAGTGGGAATATTTAAGAGCACACAACTTAAAAACACTGTTGGATAATGTCAACACGGGAAGATAGTGGTCTTTATCCAGGAGGTGGGGTTGTCTGCAGGGAGGGGGGGGTCTGATTTGTGATGGGGCAGAGAAATTGTGAATATATAATATTTACAACATATTTTTATTGAATTAACAAAGTTTTACTATTTTTACTATCTTAACTGTGAATGGACCTTGTTTTTAGTGAATTGGTTGTGTGATACTTGAGTTCAGCTCTTGAGATATGAAGGGAGAGTCTACCTTGAGGGATTATGGACTCAACATGGCCTAAATTGTGCTGATGTGCCAAAAACCCCAAAATATCAAAACAATATCAACAAATTTTTTGGGTGACAAATTGAAATATAGATAAGATAAGATAAGATAATTTTATTGATCCAATCTAATGGAAATTCAGTTTGATTACAACTTGACGTCAGCGTAACTACTATACAAAAACAATGTTAATGAAAAATTCAAACAACATTCACATACAAACACACATGCACATTCACAACCAGCGCTTTATGAATTTGACTTCTATGTACTTCTCGATGACAGCTGATCTCGTAAAGTGGGACAAAGGAGTTTTTAAATCTTTCAGTTTTAGTCTTGATGGAAAGGAGACGACCACTTCGTTCAGATCTTATGTAACAGTGGTTTAATGGGTGAAGGTTGTCTTTAAGAATTGTGAGTAATTTGGAAATGCATCTTTCTTGGAAAAGCTCTTCAAGAGATGGTAGCTGTGCTTGAGTAATATACAATGCTTTTTTAATTAGTCTATTTATTCTGAATCTTTGTGCCAGTGGAGTATTACCGTACCAGCAGGTGATGGCAAAGTTAATAAGACTGCTGATGGTTGCTGTGTAGAATAGTTTGATTATCGTTTTGTCTATGTTAAATTTTCTTAGCTTTCTGAGATAGAAGAGTCGCTGGTTAATTTTCGTGTATAGATTTTGACAGTGTTCACTCCATTTCAGTTTGTTGTTGATAGTTGTGCCTAGATATTTATATTCTTGCACTTGCTCTATATTTTGGTTGTCTATCTGAATTTCTGCAATATGGTCTTTGTTTCTCCTAAAGTCAATAATCATTTCTTTAGTTTTCTGGACATTTAAAATTATAAAGTTATTCATACACCATTGGTAAAAGGTGTTAATTGTTGAATGGTACATATTTTCGTCACCTGCAATAAGGCCGATGATTGCTGTGTCGTCAGCGAATTTTATGATGGGAGTGTCAGCTGATAAGCTCTGAATGTCATTTGTGTATATGGTATACAATACTGGTGACAGGACGCACCCCTGCGGCGCTCCAGTGCTAAGTTCTCTCGTGCCTGACACATGCCCGTTCACTTTTACATATTGTGGACATATAGACTTGTTGAACAGGGCAAAAAGCTTTTAAGAAGTAAATATTTTCTTTCATTTTGCAGTGTAACAATCACAGCAAATCGAGATATCTTGTAAAGAGTCAACATATTTTTATAAATAATGTTATAAAAAATTTTTTTCTTATTTTCATTTTGAAAACTCTATCACTTTATCTATGTTTGACAGTAATTATTATAACAGAATTGTAAGTTAATAGTTCAATGTTTGTTTAAAGTTTTGAATTTATAAAATTATTTGTATGAATTTTTCAACATCGTTGTTACAACTTCTAGTTTCTTGCTAAAATTTTACCAAAGACATTTTTACTTTCATAATTTCACGCTTGTATTGCTGATTCAAATTTTTTTGTAATCATTTGTTTTCCTTAATTGAATCTAAATATAGCATTAATTGAGTTCTGTTGGTTTTGTTTTTTTTACTATTTATTGCCCTTTTTTACTTCGGTAATCAAATTCATCAGGCAGCTTTGTATATTTGCATATTATTTTGAATTGTTGTGGAGTTTAGAATTTTAAGGTATATATATAATTTTTAAAAACATTGTGATGATTAAAAAAAATGAAATCTTGAAAGAATTTTGTATTCGAACATCGTTTACTGCCTTAATCAAGATGCATGCCTTATCAGTTTTCCAATCATTTTGACTTTTTATAACATTTTATTTGTATAGGTAATGATATTGAAATAAAACTTAAGGCTTAATCATTGTAGACAGTAGACACAGAAATAGGTATCTTTTTCAGGTATCAAATAGATATTGCAAACATTTGTTTGCAAACAGTTGTTGTTTTTTTCTCTGTTACTTTGAATTAAGAAAGGATTAATACTGTTAACTCTCAATGAAAAAGATCCTGGCTCATTTAATTTGGACACACGCCAGCTGAGAAATTAAGCACCTGGCTTTCAAACCAGGGTCCCAGGTTTAAATCCTGATTTTTAATTTAATTTAAATTTTTAATTTCAGGATCTTGATGTTAATCAGTACAGACTACAATCCAAAATAGCTTTTTTTCCTATTATAAAGTATGATAATTAATGCAGCTAATTTAAAATTTATCTGCATTTTCAGCTTATATTATTTACTGTTAAATTTGTATTCCATGAAAGAAAATTTTATTATATATTTTAGAATTATCTTTATATAGTTTAATATGTACACATATAATTTTTTTTCCTTTAAACTCATCTCAGTATTACTCTTTAGAGACAATTGAATGTTTACACAGAGGGTTATTTTTATCACTGTTAGATCATTCTTGCTTTGAGTGTGAAGTACCACTAAAAAAACAAAAAAAGATTTGCTAAGTAGACTCATCAGGAAAGGCTTAGTAGTTTATCTTTTATGTCTTTCTTCTTTAGAGAAGTAGACATTTTCTCTCCATCCTGTGCAATTCTTTTATTATTTATTATGTTTAATTAGTATGCATTATGTTTGTAAATTTTTATGTTTATTAGTATGCATTATGTTTATAAATGTTACTTATAGAGAATGTTTTATGTTCAACATTATAGTTATGGTATTAAAAATATGTAGTTATATAGAATGTTCTAAAGTCAGCTTTGTAGTTTTAAATAATGTGTAATAAAAAAAATTGTTTATGTAATCATCATCATCAAACTCCATTTGAGTGAGGGCTTGAGAGGTTCAAATCATCTCTTGCAGAAGCCCTGGACAGAAACCCTGCATACATGTATGTCACTATACAGGTTGAGAATTAGTTGTTTCCCAGACTCTTCAAGACAAAGATCAGCAAGTCTGGGGCACTCAAAAAGAATATTAGGCACTGTTTCCTCTTCTTCTCTGCAGCGGGGCACCGTGAGTCAAAATTTGGCCAAAGCCCTGAGATATATAAGCCAGCACTGTGCTATAAGAGTTTGCTCAGTCCTTGGCAGCCTCCTTCTCGGGAAAGTGCGGTCAGGGCTCCTTATGTTCTCCCAGACTCTGCTGGCTATTTGGTACTTGTCCAACCACTCAAATCACTTTTCCGATTCTATTTTTTAAATTATAGCCAGGCATGATGAAAACTCATCCTGCTTGGTGGACCAAAGAGTCAGCAATGGTGTTGCCAGTCACACCTATCTGACTCATTACCCACTGCATTGTTACAGGGATGCCATAACGTTGTTTTATGTTGTGTGAAGCCATGATGACTGTGTACTGTGTCGATAATGGGGGGTCATAGTCCAGGGCTTTGCTTAGTCTTTAGTACAAGTCAGTGACCAGGACAATCTGTGTAGCTCTCCAATGTCCCTCACATGAGTTGGCTTTTAAGGCTTCACAGACTGCAATGGCCTCCACATCAAATCTGCAAACACTACCACAAGGTCCAAAGATTTTAACTGAGTCAGAGTCAGAGCCAAGAAACTCAATGTAGGCTCTATAGCCTGCTCTTCCAAAATCTATTGATATCCACCCATCGGTATATGTAATCTGTTTAATAGGTTGTTTTTTTTAAATCTAGTTACAAAGAATATTGTATAATCAGCTTCAAACATGGTTCATTTTTAGAATAAGGTTAAAATGAAAACAATAAACGATTAGCATAACACAAAACAATACAATTTTTGACCATACATATGTATGTCATACTTCAGGACAGTGTTTAAAAGTTGAGCTAATACTTTTTCTACGATATAAAAGTGGTGTTTGCTAGTTCTTCCATAAAAATTTGACATATTCTTATTTAAACCTTTTTTTGTTTACATAAAAAAAAAAAACTTTTAGCTAATACTCTGAATGATGGTAGTTCATGTTTATTTTACTATTGTTATAAGAAGAGGGTTAGTATTTACTTTGTCTTATAAATGCATTGGAAAAATGCACATTTGGAAGTGCACTAATTAGGAAAAAGACATTTTTTGGAGGCCTGCTCAATTCTAACAGTTACTATTTTTTAAAAATAAGATTTCCATGAATTAAGAAAATTGCCATCAGTAGTTCTAATTTGGATGACAATTGTCTTCTTTAGAAGGTGACTAAATATAGTTGTGCCCTCTATATATTATAATGTGTTGTGACACAGTTTAAGGAAAATGTGGCTCATTGCCAAGGAATGAAATGTGACTCCATTCAATAAATGGATTGGCTTTAAGCCACATTCTTGCTGGCTTCATGTCAACTAAAGATCTTTTCTAAAGAAATTAAACAAACTTAATTTGGCTAATCTCTATTTTTAAAATGTATGTCATTGTCTTGTCTAGCTTGTTAATGTTTCTCTTATTTTTTTTTCTTTTTTCAATTTCTTATATGCAGTCATTTTCTGATGAAAATTGTAAATTATCTGGTAAAAAAAACTTTACAATGTTTTCTCTTTTACTTTTGTAATTTGATTTTGAATCTGCAGTTATCTGTTTTTAAATTTGCAATTTCTGCTGTAATTTTTTTATATTGATTAACCTGCAAACATCTTTGTGACAAAATATGCAGATTGCAACTTGGTCAGTTTTTTCACATGAAATATGCACTCATCCTTAATGTTTAGATCCAAAGACAATGCCTTATTACATGTTCACTGAGTGTTTACTTTACTATTGGGCCAAACCTCATTATATTCATTTTCGTTTTGGCATTTAATTTGCTTCAAATTTTTGAGTCATAAAGCTTTTGAGGGTTTAAAAAAACACAAAAAGTCGTTTTAACTTATATGTTGGGTTTGAAATAATCAAAATAATCAAATGTAAAAAAAAAAAAGAATTTAGTATAGTGGAGTTACTGTCTGTGTGATACAAATGCTAGTACATTGTCAATAAATTTAGAATTTGTTTTGTAATTGTTGCCTAATCTTTTCTGAAATATCACTGGCAATCCTATTGTGACAAAAATGGTAATAACTATTGTTATGAACAATCATTTCCCTTTACATGGGTATTTAAGACCCTGTGAACTGTGTTTATTGCTATTTCCTTTGAAGTAACCAATGGACATTAAATTTTCAACCGTTAAATAATTTGGCTTTTGATTTCTACCTCTTCATTATTCTTGCTGTCACTGCCTCTTCTTCCTTATCTTTTTAAATTTCATTTCTTCTTTCTATAGTTTTCTCTTATCTCTTATGTATCTCTCCCCTCTAGCATTTCTCTCTTTGTTTTTGGGATGAGTTTAGCTTAGCAATCTCTTCTTCTGGTTCCTTCTTTTGGTTAATTATAAATATTGAAGTTTCACCATTTGAAGGTATGAACTTTAAACAGCCTGATATTAATTGAAATTAATGTAAACTATCTAATATCAACCATGTTTCCATCCTTTTCATTATTATTCTATTATGTTACTGCACTCAGTGCACTGATCTATAGAAAAAAAAGAGTCCTTATGTGACATAAGTGAGGAGTTCACCCAGATGGACCGCCACCTTTTCAAATCAGCTGACCAATTCCATGGTTTCCTTTCCTGTAGGAATGTAAAACAATTCTTAGCAGCTGCTATTGTTTGATCCACTGTGATTTATTGTTTAATGTTCTCAAAAGACACCTTAATGCTTGATACCCTGTTACCTGTTACCTATCCCTTAGTCTGGTGGACCGTTGAGGCACCAAGCAAGACCTGAAGACCGTCTTTCTCCATTCCTCTCCATCCTTTGCCCTGCTTAGAACTTCTTTCAGTGGCAAGCCCGTCCATTCTTTAATGTTGTCTTCCCATCGCTTTCTCTGTCTGCCTCTTCTTCTTTTTCCTGGTACTGTAATGCTTGATACTATTTGTCAAAAGTGAGATTTACTTCGCCCTCATATTTTCATTGGTCAGTGAATTCAGGGCTAGATTTGGGGAGAGCTAATTGGTCTTATGCCCTAATAGGCTTCCACAAGTGAAAAGCCACCTCTATAGAAATTTAAAAATTAATATCCGATTGTCAACAGGTCAGCAACTTTTATATTTTTTAATTTATTTTTTTTAGGGTTTTTACAAACTATTAAAGCTAACCTTACAACTTTATATTTAAAGTGATCTCTAGATTTTTCGTCAAAAAAAAAGCTAGAAAATTTCTTTTGTTTATGTGGTAATTTAGTTTTTAATTAATAATATTTGACTTTAATAACAAATTACTATATTTTTTGTTGAAATAATTTATTTTGTTGGCAATACATTTTTAAAGACTAAATGTAACAATTTTCTTTTATATTGAGAAAATAATTAGGGGGCCTAATCACGTTTACATTGTAATGAATGTCAGAGACATGTTGGGGTTGGGGAAACTCAGGATTTAGAAAGTCCAGTCTTTATAAAGATTTGAGCTCGAGGCCTGTCATTAAAAAAAAAATCTACTCTTTGTATATCACCATACCTTAGATGATAGAAATGTTAATGTCCAAATGATAATTCATAACAATCTTAAATAGTTTCAGCTGTTATGGTGCATTGACTCTCCATGACTGGAACAAGAAACCTTCAGTAGAAAGCTGAATACTTTTTGTTCCCTTCGGCCACCTCAACATGTACTTAGATCAAGGATGTTTATGCAATTATTATTATCATTATTACCAAAGGGTCAATAAATGTGTGCTAATTTTTCAAATGGTGTATCAATTAATTTAGTTTCCTACACTTTTTTTTCTTTTTTTAATATTTTTTTTTAAATTTCTGCAGTATTTATATTTTATAGCATTAGCTTGCAGATATTATTTAAATTGGATTCATTTGATAGATACTGAATCAAGTTATAGATGTTCTTTTTTTATATATAACATTGCCTTTCATGAATATTGTAAAGATGCACAACAAAATGTATATCGAAAAAATTTTTTTTTTTTTTTGAATCATAAAAAAAGATGGAACAATTTTTTTTAAACTAGACCTACGTCTATTGCAACATTCTTCAAATGAGTCCTTCCATCAAAGTTTTACCATTTGAGCAATAAAAAAAAAATTAATGTAACATAACTGCTATGTTGCAGAACTACTAGTTTCCACTAGTTAATCTCCCTTACCCATCAATATAAATAAGTAAAACACATGAATATTTCATAAGTACAATGTTAGTAGTTATTACTGACGTGAAATCTCAATACAATTTGTCGTAGGTTTTCGTTACTGTAGATGAATAAATAGATCTAGATGCTAAAATTTAAAAGTACAAACATTCATTACATTGTTTGTTGTTTTTTTGGTTCTGTTTGAAATAAATATTGTTAGCAACCTTAAACAAGTGTTTTTGATTTTTTTTTCTTTATGTGTTTTAGAACTTTTGATTGTGCATTATAACACAAATATACTTTAGAAACCTAATCGCATTAGAATTCAGACTGTACATTTAATTAGAATTCGTCTCATTCAATTGTGTTTTAGCTACTCCTCAAAGGAGAAGAACCGCTATTAGATTTGTCTATCTGTCCACCGTCCTGTTTAGATCGCAAAAACTAGAAAAGATTGAAAGTACGTTGGGATATCATGAAATTTTGAATCTTTCTAGGTTCTGAAAACAAAACTTATTTTTTTTTAAACAACTTTAAAAAAATATAAGAATCTACCAACTGAACCATTATCTCTCTTTTTCCTTTTTTTCGTCTTAAGAGATGATCTGTTCTCTTTGTGACTTTTTATGTGACTAAAGAGGCCAATCCTAGATACACAGCTGCGGTCACAGGCTGGGCATATGTAATCATCAGGCGTTGTTACACTTTCACCCTTCTATCTACTACTGTTGGGTATGGCATCTGCAATCCGGGACCCTTTATGCTCGCTCTTCATCTGCCACTTTTTCCCAACTGTTAGAAATGGGGTGACCTCTTCATTGATGGTGAAAAGCATGGGCCATTATAATCGGTACATTGAATTGCATATGAATAATAATGAATATTAACAATAAATTAAAAACATTAATACATATCCGTATCCTGTGATATCATGTCATCAGTCGGTCTAAACATATAATACTATTGGTTGGCAACAATAGCAACAATACTATCTGTATTGGCAGAGATATAGAGTTTTGGTTGTTGATAGTTTGAGGTTCATAGTTTCTGATATTCGTGCTGAAACTATTTAAACCTGCCCTTTAACCTGCTTAAATTTAATAAAGCACCTCTTTAGCTGCCTGGTCGTGCGGTTTGCGCCCTGGACTGTCGTTCGGACTTATCGATGGTCCCGGGTTCAAACCCTGCCCGCTCCCATCCCCCGTCGTCTAGGAAAAAACATCCGAAACATGGAAAACATTTTCAAAAAAAAACATTCACGTCTTTTCGTTAGCGTTTTGCTGCACCAGACTCGAAATAACGTTTTGACATCTTTACCAATAGGAAGCAGTAAGGTTCTTCTAACTTAGTTAGTCTAACAAGTAGGCTAAATCTTAAAATGCAAAATATGAGTTATAGTAGAAACTTAGAGCTAGGCTAGTAGACGAAAATCTCTGCTTCAGGTTTGACCCAGGTTTCGCAATTATTTTTTTTCGTGTGCGAGGCCCCCACCTTAGGCGGCTGACTAAAGCCGGCCCTGTTATCACACTTAGATAATGTCATCCTGGAGCACAGCCTTATGACGTGTTGCAACATTTCGTTAACTCTTCATTTCAATACAGTATGTCTATCCTTCAAAACCTTTTTTTTTTCCCAGGATACACAGGCCTGTGGCACTGTTTTTCTTTTCCTCTTAAGTAAATAGGAACTTATGAACTTAGTGGGAGGACTACGAATAACATTACGTCTGGTTGACATGCTACAGACAAGTTAGCGTTGGTGGTAGAGAGGAAATGATGACCTAATTAATGAGTTTATAGATAGATAGATAGATAGATAGATAGATAGATAGATAGATAGATA
>JADKLZ010084329.1:3375358-3395692 GCA_021533235.1 Biomphalaria straminea
GATAGATAGATAGATAGATAGATAGATAGATAGATAGATAGATAGATTTAAAGTTTAAATCTAAAGTTTTACTTGGTAACAAGTAATTGTAGGCCTATCAGGAAGTTGGTGAATGCTACGACCTGAGTACATCAACACAGAATGTAATATTCTCATATGAAAAAGAAAGCCAATCAGAATCTAGGACCCGTGTATTTTTTTCTGTAATGTTTGTAGGCTCTGTACGTCTTGTATCATAAATTAATTGCCATTGCCACTTGGCAACAGTGTAGAGACATAGTTTAATTTGTCTATTTATTTCAACATCTGTCCCAATCTTCTTTTATTTTTCTATATTTTTCTTTAGTTTATCAAATAAATATATCCCCACACGCGCACACACATCTTCATATTGCTTTTTCTTCTTTTTTGTTTCCTCTTGGTCACTAGGTGGCGCTAACCTTTCACAAATTATAAAGTAGTTGTGTTCGAGATTATCAAGCACAACAAACTATTATAAATGAAGCCATTTTACAAATGTTATTGTTGTTACGAACAGCTGTATACCACGATCGACATCCTAAAGATGAGCCTCCAATATATTCCGTCTCTTTTTTTTTTCTCTATATTTACCTGACAAACTTTAGATCACTTCTTAAGACGGATTGGAACATCGTGACATACTCAGTGGGGCAACCTGGCCTGGCTTGAATCAGCTCCGAAATTTCGTCCCTGTCGTACTATGAAACAACATAGCTCTCGACTCTCATGTCGTGCTGTTAACTCCAGGGTGTTCCTGTATGACTTGGGATTGGCGGGGGGAGGAGAGGATGAGAGAGATTCGCGTAGGTTTAAATCTTCACTTCACATCATTGGATGCCACCCTGTAGAAAGATTACAGTTTAGCCAAGACCAACCGTTATAATACCATTGCAATTGAGCTTCTTTGTTTTTCTGACAAAAAAAAACATTATAGATAAAGGGAGAATGGAAATAGATTGTTCAGTATGGAATTGTTTTGGTTTTCTTAAAGGAGCGGGTCTATTGTATTTACAAAGCACGCAAAAAAAAAAAAAAACTAACATACATTTTTAAAAGATTATCTAAGGGAAATAGCTTCACACCTACAACTAAATATCTTCATTATGTAGTCTTTATTTCCCTTTTTATATCCAACAAAATAATTATCAATAATAAACCCAACATATTTAGCCATAGCTGTGAAAAATGAAGGATTAATTCTCTTGTGTTATTTCAAACAAAAGTAATTAATAACTTGATAGATCCACATGGAGGGAGAGCATTAAGGAGGGTCTTGGATTGTAGATGCCATACACAACAGAAGCAGAAAGAAGGGTGAAAATGCAACGGCGCCTGGTGACTACATATGCCCAACCTGTGATCGCAGCTGTGTATCAAGCATAGGCCTATTTAGTCATACACGAGCTTTGCAAGAGGAAAAGATCGTCTCGAGAGACGTAAAATGCCACAGAATTGTTGTTGTTATTTTTTTTAAAGTTATTTGTGTTCTGAATAATTGTAGAAAGTTTCAACTTGATACAAGGACGGCTGCGGGAGAAATAACGTTTCAAACTTTGTACCAGGCAAACAAAGTGAATTGAAGCAGTTGATCTTCGTATCCTTTTTCCTTTATTATCGTGTTAGTTATCTATTAGTTTTAAATAATTTTGAAGTCATAGAAAAGTCTAATACTTCCTCTACA
This sequence comes from Biomphalaria straminea, assembly GCA_021533235.1. Lineage (NCBI taxonomy): Eukaryota > Metazoa > Mollusca > Gastropoda > Planorbidae > Biomphalaria > Biomphalaria straminea. Next base: position 3,377,061 of record JADKLZ010084329.1, read on the forward strand.
TTTACATTTTTTGTTACAAACGGACGATATTCAGCGTTGCTCAAAAGCGTTAGAAAATATTCCTATTTAAAAAAAAGCTTTTTAACACGTCCTTTGCTTTGTACACTAGATATACCCATAGGCATAATTAAATATAGACTGGAAAAAAGGAAGTAATTTTATGTAACTAGGAAACATGTATATCTATTGTATTTGGATTTCCGAATTATGAAAAATTAAAAAATTGCATGATCTTCAGTCTTAGAGATTAAACAAAACTCAGACATAATTAAAGTACACACAAACGCAATTCACAAATTTTCGTTTCATGAAACTCTCTTATTGGCCAGTCTATATTTATGTAGGCCCTATGTTAGCTACACGGGTTTTTGTTTCAGTCACGTAGGAAATTCTCCGATTGGCGAACATAGACATAAATAAATAGATATACATGTTTTCAAGTTACATGAAGTTACTTCCTTTTTCCAGTCTATATTTATTTATGTCTATGTTGGCGAACTATTAATAGGTCTAGTTACTCTAGTTAACAAGTTGAAGACTTACTAAGATTCTTCCGCGCCGTTCTGCGCATCGGGCGGCAAGCTAAAAAGAAGTCTGTGAATGAATGTTATACTTGTTGATTCAAGTCTGGTTCATCAAACAATCTCTGTACAGGCAGTGGCGGAACTCCAGTTTTTTTAAAAACCACCGGGATTGGAACCAAAGTTTTATCACTCATCCTAAGCAATAGTGATTTGACAAGTAGGGCCTAGATACGGCTGTTGGGGGGGGGGGGGATGACGATTGTCCTTTTCCAAAGTAAAAACAAGAGTTCACTTAGCACCAAGAGTTCACTTAGCACGTAACGCACTATTCACCATTCTCTTTCTTCCCCGCGACCATGCGCCTGTAACCAACGCTGAAGATCGAATGCTGAAAAAGTCCCATGTTTGCACTTGTTAATTAATAATCCTCGCGATTTTCCGCCCTCCCCAACAGAGACGGTGGTCGACCCAGTAGAACACTGTTTGAGAAGGATTACTTTTTATGCTTTAAGAAAGGTCAGTGAATATGAATGTGTAAAAAATAGAAGAGTGTTAACACCCTCTGTCGTGGTTTTATAAAAAGGATTTGGATGCGGAAATGCTTGTTTCAATGGACGTGAAGTGCGTGTCTCTCCTTGTAGTGATGTCAATGCGTTTATTGGATTTAGAGAGATTGAGGACTAGATTGTGTACCTTTAGTGGTAGTGGATGTCTTAATGTAATTTCTGAATGTCTATGTATTTCTCTGCCTTAAGGATTGTCAACCATTCTACCAACTCGTCAATCACTCTATTTATATGCCTGTGTCTTTCCATCTACCTAGAATGAACAAGATTGATCTGTTTATTAACCAATTTATTTATCAATCTTTCTATCTACCTTCCTAGCCTACCTACCTGTGTATTTGTCTGTCTGTGATTATTTTATTGGATATTTGTCTGTCCATGAAAACATTTAAATCTGTTACCTCAAACGCACGCTCTCTTTCTCTTTCTCTCTTTATATTTTGTAGGGAAATTGTGTGCCATAGCATTATATGTGTGCACTGTGCCTAGTTGTACGCCTAATACTCATATATTGAAATAAATTTTACGTTTAATAAATGGTAAACAAGTTCTTATTTAAACGTCTTTGAAATAACCGATTTGTAAATGTTTCACCGAATTGTATAGATTCTATCTGTGATCTTCAAAATGAAAAATAGGTCCAAATCGAACGCAGTTAAATAATTATAAATAGTAACAAGCTAACATGCCTTATTTCATTGGCCAGATTTCGTGATTTTTTCCCTCTCCAGTGAACTTGACAAATTTGTCTTTGAAATACTGACAGTAGAATCAACATTGACATCGTCAGTGTGTCAACCTGTCGCTGTATCACCCAGTAGTGGAAATCTTATTTCTCGTCATAATGTGAAGATTTTTGATCTAACTAGTGACTGTTGAGCAACTAACACAAGCAACTTTTATTTCAGCTTTCCCGGTTAAAGGTAAACGTAGCTCTTAGAAATTTTAGTTAATTAACTTGCATTTTCGATTTATATTTGTTTTAAAACGTCACATGTCCGTCGGTCCAACTGTCGTAACGTAATATCAGAAAGGTGTCATGCAATTTCTAAACATGTAGAGAAAATGTAGGCCTATGTCTGACATACTAATAGCCAACTAAAGGAAATTAAAACCGTTTGGAAATAATGAATATTCCTTAGACCGTTTCGTAACATCTATATTTTAGAAATCTTACAGGAGTGGTGAGGAGGCGCGGTGGCTGAGCGGTAAAGCGCTTGGTTTCTGAACCGAGGGTCCCGGGTTCGAATCCTGTCGAAGACTGGGATATTTATTTCGGGATCCTTGGACGCCTCTGAGTCCTCCGAGCTCTAATGGGTACCTGACATTAGTTTGGGAAAAGTAAAGGTGATTAGTCGTTGTGCTGCCCACATGACACCCTCGTTAACAGTAGGCCGCAGAAACAGTTGGGATCAGCTGAGGGAACGAAGTCATAAGATTATATTTAAAAAAAGGTTTCTCTTCTGGGGCTTAATACTGAAATGATTAAAATGTTATCTACAGAGAGGGCGTGAGTTAGCTTCAAAGACCCTATCAAATGAGTGTTTTTTTATATTAAATATTACGCAAAATGCAGGGGGGCCCCAAAGAGGTCAAGCCCCCTGGCCCCCAAATGATGACAAATTCCTAGCTACGCCACAGCCATTAGTCACAGTCCCAACATTTCAAACTCCACGCCTGATCACTTCAACGTTGCTGGATTTACCTATATACAGGCCCCCGTTTGTTTAGAAGCGCCCTAAAAGATGGTTCCAGGGATATTTTCAATCACTTGGAAGAAAGACCAAAGTACAAATTGTCTTATGTTGATTACAGGGGGGTCTCGTATCTACAATAGCTTAGGGCCTTATCAAGTCTAAATCCGGCCCTGCACTTCAGCCTATGAAAAAGTTTACTGTACCGGAGATTCTGTAATCTTTGGCTAATTCTAAATTATAGTTCAGTTTCTTGACAAGCAGTCTAAGATTTTTTTTAATAATTTCTTTCAGAGAAAAGTCAAAAGATGTTCTGCACTTTACAAGCCGCCATATTTTTGGCAGTGGCAGTCGGTAGTGAAGCCATGCAGCCTGACTGTAAGCAGCACAATACATTTTAATACAAGAACTGTTAAAGTCACTTAACTCTTTCTCTCCGTAATTATTTACCACATTCTGGTGGAATCAACCTTGGTATCGTCAGTCAGGAGAGAAGGAGTTAAATATTCCAATTACTGTTCGCTCACGCGTGGACCGTTATATTACTCGTTTGTATTAATCGAATAAAAATCTATTATAACTAATTGTAGTTCACCACTTATAAGCTCAACGCGTGTACGAAGGATACAATTTCTGTAGGAATTGGTCCAATTCGAATATGCTATTGCTGTATCTCTAGTCACTACATTCATGTCGCACTTTTACGGTATGGCCAGCCTTAGGCATAGGCAACCTAGCGCCTCTGATTCGGGTGAGGGGCGATCGCATAATGAGTCAGAACAATTATTTAAGGCCGGCCCATGTTTACGGTTATACGTACCAACATTCTATTTTTAATATCGTCTATGCTGTCACTTTATGCTGTTTACATCCTTTGTTACCAGTTCAAATCTAAATATTATGTATAATTAGATTAACACACGGATATGAGTTGGACGCGGATCTTTTATTTGCAACTTAGTACCGGTATTTATCTTTGAGCTTTTGACATGATATTTTCGGAATTGTTGTCTATGAATTACAAAAACAAAAAAGTCTAATGTCATGTCGTCAAGTATGTCACATAATAGACCTAATAATGTACAAAATTTGTAATGTTTGACTTAAAGAGCCTTGATCTGAACATCTATAAGCTACGAAGCATGTAAATATAATGTTTAAGGTATGTTTTTGTGAATGTGTTCAGTACATAACTACAGAATAATAACAATATATATTTTTACCATTACTAGATTGTCGGTTGCCATCTCAGGCTGGGCCTTGTCGAGCTTCTTTTACAAGGTTCTATTTTGACACCAATACACAAGACTGCAAGGAATTTATTTACGGCGGCTGCAATGGAAATGCCAACAACTTCCAGACAATGGCAGAGTGTCGAGCTGCGTGTGTGTGCAATCTGAACTACACTAACGCATTGATCTGCATGCCACCGTATTTTCAAAATACTTTCAACTATACCCAAGCTAGCTGCTACGCGGCAGTGAACGGCGCCTGCGGCGCTGTCAAAAAGTCGTTTCCGAGTTATCGCGACTGCCTTGACACGTGCGCCACGTCTGCTTGTTTTCATAGCCCGACATCGAGGCTGTGTCGTCCTGTGCAGACCCAGTACTTCTATAACATTACTTCGCGGGTGTGCGAGAAGTTCCTCTACGGCGGCTGTGACGGCAACCCCAACAGATTCAACACTTTGGAAGAATGCAACAAGCAGTGCGCTGTGCCCGTCTCCTCCTACAGCAGCCGATCAAGGATATGCTCCCTGCCTTCGGCTAGCGGTCCGTGCCTCGCCTACATGCCCCGCTATTTCTACAACAGCAAGACGCAGGCGTGCGAGCCATTCGTCTACGGAGGTTGTCAAGGAAACGAAAACAGCTTCGAGACGGAAGAAGAGTGCAGAAAATTTTGCACACTGTCCGACCGATCGTTGGGAGTGGGGGATGGTGAGTTTAGGGCAAGGCGATCTATCGAGTCGTCTGCTGATGAATGCCTCCTACCTCCTGATACTGGAATGTGCCGAGCATATATTGAAGCCTTCTACTTCAACAGCACCACGAAAACGTGCGAAAGGTTTGTTTACGGCGGTTGCGATGGCAACAGAAACAATTTCCGGTCTCCCAGTGAATGTTATGCCACATGCAATCACTATATCGCAAATGAAGGACCAACATCCCAAGAGACTATCAGCAATGACAGAGATAAAGGTCCCACAACTCCTTTTCCAAGCCATATTTGAAGAGTTGTCCTTCCTGTCCCGAGTCAAACTAAACTAAACAGAAGCCTGGGTGAACCTATCATTGTCAGATTTACAAGTGATACTTCTGATGAAGCATTACTTACAAATTGGCTAGAAACACATCTAGCGAGGAAGACTTGAACGCTATGTGCAAAGTGATTAGAACAAACACTGTCCATTGTTTACTGAATAAATGCATACCATGATCAGCTTGTTCTTTTGTAGTCCCACTAGTTTATAGCAATATAATAACAGCAGTTCTCAACCTGGGCTACATATACTCCTGAAAAGGGGAGGGTGTGTGACAAACCAGGTTTACTGGTGGGAGGGGGGATAAAAATAATTTAAATAGCACTTATCTTAAAAAGAACCATCAGCAAGTGTAATTAATTTAGTTGAAAGAACCAAGACGAAAAGGGAAGGGGGGGGGACAAGCAGAATCAATAGGTTACAGTACTAAGAAATAAATAGTGCATTCAAACAGCATGTCATAAGCCAGGACACTATGAATTTAAAACTATAAAGAAGGCCAAGAAAATGTAATATCTGAAGTTTTGAACTATCTTTGTAGAGTTCAGTCCTCAAAAGCCCTGTAACATCACATAATTCTACCATACTTGATAGACTGTTCAAGATTGAATATGATACTATGAAGTCAATGGGGAGAGAGGAGCAGTTGGTATTTTTAAAAAAAATGAATTGACTTAAAATAGAAATTAAAATTTTAACTTTTTTTTTTGTATTAGAATATTTTTTATTTCTAAGAGGAAATTATCACCTAATAACTTTGGTATACTGTAGAAGCTGATGCCTTGAACAACGAGCATCTCTGATCCACTGTTCTGTTTTAAGGGTTCATAAATATGTCTCCCAGATTCCATATTGTGTTCTATACAGGAAAAGCCTATATGTCTCTGAATCAGGGGTGTCTTACTTGGCTATTTCCACATACACAAATCATATCCCAAACATGTTTATATCTTTTAAATCACATCGTCAACTGATGGAATTCCTGTTTTCATTATGTAGTTTAACACACAAATTGTTTACAGATTTTAACAATGTTAAATGGTTAAACTATATCAGGGGGAAAAAAACACATATTTTTTAATGATCTTTATTGATGTTCAATTTTTTTTTTTTCGCAGCCCAAACATTGAGGTTCAAGGTTGCATTTTAAATACAATTAAAACATTTAATTATTAAAACTTGTAGCATGATAATATTAGAAACCTGAGTACCCTTACTTTAAAACAAAATCATACAGCATTAAAGAAATGAAGAGAAACTACAAAAATAAACATTTCTTAGTATTAAACATTCCACTAGTCATTAGTCTAGGAATATACAATCTCAGGTCTTTATAGTATTATTTACATAGTCTTGAATGAACATATAACATTCTAACTCTAAACTTGTTCTTGTCCCTATAGAAAATTGATGGTCATAATGGCAAACCAAATACTTTCACAACTAAAAACCAAAATGTTTCCTTCAGCTTCTACCACTGTCTGTAGTTAGTGATCTGGCCAAATCAAAAACAACAACTAGATTAAGTCTCAAAATATTTATTTTTTAAATTCAGCACAAATTCCAACTGGTGCTATTTCAGCTGATATCAGTGCAGCAATTATATTTTAATTTCTAGCAGCTTTCTTCTCGTAGTCATCCATTCGCTTTTCAAGTTCTGGTCTGAAGTGTCGTATCAAGCCCTGGAGTAAAACAAAAAAATTGGTTTAGCTTGTTGAACAGCAAATAACTCTTTCTTTATTGCATGATACATTTCATCAAAGTTATTTTCTCATGAAGCAAATAAAGCAGAAAGAATTATTTATTCCATTAATTTGTTTTACCCCAAGAGTAAACAAACAATAACTAAAAAGAGAGCATTTTGTGGTTATAAAAAAAATAAATTGCTTCATTAGAAAGTTAAATTGTAAATTATTTTAAAAGCACACACACAAATTGTCAGCAGCAGGATTTTGTATAGCTTAATAACTAAAACCATTTCTAAATAATTTTTTTGTCTACAGCAAAAGTGTGTTGACACAAAGTAGATCTAAACATTTTAAAAATAACATTGACTAGATAGATTAGGTACCAAGTCTTAACTCATATATAAATGTATAGATATTCAAAGATATTGCAAACTGCTAAGAGATGAATATGTAGACTAAAATCAAATTTCTTGTTCTGTTTGCAAAGAAAACTGTTTCTGTATCTCAATTATATAGAAGCAAAGTCTGTGTTCAAATATTATTCCCCTGAAATGTTCATATCTTACCAATACTTATAATACTGACTCACCTGAACTGGCCAGGCAGCACCGTCACCCAGGGCACAGATTGTGTGTCCTTCTATCTGTTTGCTTAACTCATACAGCATGTCAATTTCATCTCTTTTGGCATTGCCAGTCTCTGAAAAGGAACAAAAACAAAATGACATTCATTTCTTCTTCTATATAAACTATATCCAAAAACTAAAGAGGGTGAAGATGGTATGTTTCAGAACACATTTTCTACTATCATTTATTGTTTCTAAAGAGCAGAAATCTTTTAGACTGGGGGACACATTATAAGTCTGAACGCCAGTCATTGGGTACCAGTAAAATCTATGTATGTATTATTTAGCTTACAGCTTCTTTGTAATAAATCCTAGAGTTTACCAACTAGAAAAAACAAAAATACCTTAGTGAAAAATATTTCACAGAAAGAGAACTAAACATAAATACAATGCTATGTCAACAAGCTGGAAAAAAAAAAACTTACGAAATCTGTGCATGATCTTCATCATCCAGTTGACTCCCTCTCGACAAGGTGTGCACTACCAATGGAGAAAAAAAAATTGAATTGTTTAAACAAAATGAGGCTATATTTTTAATAAATTTAAAAGATAAAAATCAATAAGTATTTTTTTTTTCAGACTATAGTTTTAGTTGCAGAGTTACGATAATTTAGTAGTAGTATTCCATTGCTGAGCACCATGCTGAGACCTAGATTCTTACAGCTTACTTCAGGAAGTTTGAGGTGAAACTGAAGAGCTCCCTATCCTATACTCTTAAGCGAGCAATTCTTGTATATATATATATCTTTGATTTCGAAAACGGCTCTAACGATTTTCTTTAAAATTTCAACATATCTGCATTTTAGTGAGAAAAAAATTCTCAGCTCATTGGCCACATCGGGAAAACTCGAGTTCGACCGTTATTTCGATATACAAAATGTCTCAGTGTAAAATTAATTTTGGCTTGAATAATTTATGAATGAAAGTTTTCCATGACGTAAACAGGAAAAACTCTGCTTACGTCACAAGGCTTACCGTAGTACACTAAAATATTTCATTGCAAACAAGAACGCGTTTAGAGATATGAATTAAATTTTTTTCCCATATCGTCAAAGGGAAAAAAAACTTGACACCACTTACGTCACTAGGCTCACAGCTGTACACTTCGCAAACAAGAACAACTAATCAATCGACCTAATTAAACATTTGCGCACAATCTTATTGTGGATTGATCTATTATGAAACTATGGAAGAAAAATAATGAAATTAAATTTGATGTATGATCAGCTATTGTGTTTTAAAGGTTTCGTAAATGGGCCTCATTCACCAATCGTTAACCAACAACATTTAGCCATTTGATTCTCTATATACAAATTCTGTAATCCATAAAGGCTGTCACACAATACTTTTTTTTCATTGTTTTATAAATATTATTAACTGGCGATTGGTGAATGAGGTCCATTGTTTACACTTAAATTGCGTAAAACTGTGAGTAACTTTTACTTTGTTATACTCTACGCCTTATTTGCACACACTGAACATGATATCCAGGGTCGACCCTAACATTTGCGGGTCAGGGTAGGGATACGGATAATAAGTAAAAATTAAGAAATGCCTTATTAATATAATGTCTCTAATACCTGGCCACAGCTCTCATGCTTATAGAAGTCAATCAATCTGGCAATACAGCGAACTACATCACACTGTTTATTCATGACAATGAGAGCAGCAGTGCCAAGACCTGTCTGAACTCGAATCAGGTCATCAAAGTCCATCAGTACTGTATCACAGACACTGGGGAGGGAAACAAACAATAGTATACTTTCAACTAACTTAGTACTGGATACTTTTTTTTATGGGAGCAAACTCAATATGAAAGGAATTGACCTTCCCATTTCATGTTTTTAAAAAAAATGTGTGTGTGTGTATTTGATATAAGGAAATACCATTATCTATTCACTGCAAATGATAATAAATTAATAAATTTTCTTCTTACGATTTTGGTATCAATGGCGTGGAAGAGCCACCAGGTATAACAGCAAGCAAATTGTCCCAGCCACCAATGACACCTCCTGCGTGGCGTTCAATGAGATCTTTCAAAGGAATTGACATTTCCTCTTCAACTGTTGTGGGATTATTGACTTGGCCAGAGATGTTAAACAGCTAAAGTCAAAATAATTTCATATTATCTTATATATTACAGACATTACTTCAAAAAAAAAGAAGATGTATCTGATATAATTCAATAATATGATTCAAAGCACATAGATTATAAAATCTAAATACATAACTATAACAAAAGTAAACAGAAATTTATCTCTTACAAAATTTTAGAATATCCATCACCCCCCTCCCCCCCAAGAGTCCACAAAAAGAGATTGGACCATAGTGCTCTGAGCATTGAAGTTGTACTATAGAAAAGCTCAAGTGGCCATGACGCTAATTAGGAGTGGATGAATACTATTAAAAATATGAGTTAAAATCTTGAAATGACAATAATGTTACACAGTTCACAACAAATGCTTGACTGCACACACAACACGTCAGACATAAATGTTAGTAAATATTAGATGAAAAGACTTTGACAACTTTACTAAAAATGCCATCACTGCATTTTAGTATGGACCCATGTTTCCAAAAACAGCAATTTCTTTTTTTTTCCCAATACAAGGACAAGTGCCTAAAATATGAAATTGAGTTTGTGATACTTGCTTCAGTAGCCAAGGTCTTCAAACATAAGATACCAAACTTGTATCAATACTAAGTGGCCATCTAATTTAGTTCCTCTGATATAACAGATTCTCCAATACCAAGATGGAATTATTTTTTTTGAACTCATACACAGGGAAGATATGATATGGATGTGATAATTCAGCTAAATTTTGATTGCTACTGTGAAATAATTAGAAAAATACTATACAATACTGTGGATTTGCACCTATCTTTATTAAAGAAACTCTAGAAAATATGTAAGTTAAACACATTTCGCAGATTTTCTTTCCTGTGTTAAATTATTTGTTTTATACCTGACCAACTATTATTCAATTAGTCTATGTTTGAATATATTTTTTTTAAATATTTAGAGCAAGCAGGACTTTATTAAATTAAAAGCAAAAAAGTCAAAAACTACATAAGGTAAACAAAAGGGAATACAATGATTTGATTTTGATCTTTGAACCACTTTTATCATTTACTGTGTCTTGAATAAGTAACAATACAACAAACAAACCTTCACACCACGATTACGTTCACGTCCAAAACTGGCAAACCAGGTTCCTCCTCGCCGGCAAATGTCCGGGGCCACTGCCACTGTCTCAACGTTGGATACTGTGGTGGGGCAACCGAAAACACCAACGTCAGCAGGGAATGGTGGCTTGAGCCTGGGCTTGCCTTGTTTCCCTTCAATGGACTCAATCAGTGCCTACACAGATGGAAAGTAAAGACTACAGAAATGTGCTGCAGTGGCATACAAATAATGACAGTTTATCTAAAGCATCTTATTTAAAGCACAAAGGGACTTCATTTAAATGTTTAAAATACTTAGTGAGTATATATATATATATATTTTAAAATGATTAACTTAAGAAAAGTGATGCAGAGACAAAGTATTCTTCAAAAACCTACTGTTTCCTCCCCACAGATATAAGCTCCTGCACCTCTGTGTACAAAAACGTCAAAGTCATAGCCAGAGCCACAAGCATTTTTGCCAATTAGTCCAGCTTTGTAAGCCTGTGAATTGAATGAAATGAACACAAATGTAAATCATATACAAGAAAAATACAAATATATGTTAAAAACAAAGCAAAAAAAAAAAATTCTAAGTTTATTTGATCACCTCATTGATCGCAATCTGTAGGTTGGATGCCTCATTGTAGAACTCTCCTCTTATATAAATATAGGCTATGGAATAAAACAGAACAATGTTGTTGTTTTTTAATATTTATATTTATACGAATCTCAAAACATAGTAAACAAGAAAATGAGAATACATCAAAAATCATTTTCTCTGAACAGTTAATAAAGCTCTCAATATTTTTTTTATTAATCAAGATTTTGTTAAAATTATTATTCTACGATTTTACAGAAGGTAAAGATGTCTTTATGACAAGTAATAAGAAAACTGCTATAACTTCCAGTAAATGCCTTCACTTTCCTCAATAGATGGTAGTAACCAATTTGTGGATTCGGAAAGGGCATTTACCCAAATGAACAACACTCTAATCTCCTTTTAAAATCTGAACACAGACCCCTACTCAGAGTGGCAACCAAGCACTCTATCTCACAGCCTCCATTTTTTTAAATAAATGACAAAATAATAAAAAAAAAAAGTAAGCAGAGACAATTTAGTGGACTGCAAGAAAGCACTAACCAGCCCGAGCATGCATAGCAAAGCCTGCTACTAGACAACCCTCCACCAGCTTGTGGGGGTCATGTCTCATAATCTCTCTGTCTTTACAGGTTCCTGGCTCTCCCTCATCAGCATTGACAACAAGGTATTTAGGCCTGTAGTGAAACATTAAAGACCAAATTAAACTATGTCAACACATTGACTAAATAAAACATACACTGATTCATTTAAAAATCAAAACTTGAGATGGTTTTCTCTGGGATCTAACATGTTAATGATTTAGAATTTAAAAAATATATTTGAAATGAAAATAAAACTTTTTTAACCCTACCAGCCCTGAGCCCCCAGAAAATAACTGTCCCCTATGTCCTAAGCTTCTGAGGGCTATGCACTCTTACAATTTTCAAGCTCTAGATCTAATAAAAATCATTTTTTTTTTCTTTTCAATTGATCTGTCACAGAAAATTTCAATGGAAGTAAAAACTTTCTTCATAATACACTCTATTGAGTCTAAATCAACCAAAATATCAATCAATTTTACACAAATTATAAGCCTAGATGTACCTTTTACATGCATGGTTCATGTAACCGAAAAATTGTTCAGGTAAATCCCCACCAATTCAATGTAAACAGAAAGGATACAAATAAACATGTTGTTTAATTATGATTGGTTGTTTAGCATTAGAATTTGATTTTTGTTTATGAAAAATAGCATTACACCAGTCTGGTAGTGTTAAAACAATAATAATGTTAGGTGGAAGATTGATAGAATACTTGAATCTTTAGAAAAACCTAAACAGTTTGTTATAATGTTATTTAAAAAAAGAAGGCTTAGATCTAGGTTTTTGTTTTCTTTAACTGGATATATGGCATATAGGAATTTGTGAAGGTATGGTCGTGATGATAAGATGTTTCCTGCTTACAGTGATGAGTTAGAATATATGCACTGATATAATGAGCTAGTTAAACACACATTAGGCATGACAGCATACAACCAACAATTTGACTGACCTGCCATCAAAAGGCTTGTTCATGAATCCCCATTTCATCCCAGTTGGGAACCCAGCTCCACCCCTCCCCCTGAGGCCAGAAGTGGTTATTTCTTTCAATATCCATTCATGACCTTTCAGGATAATCTCTTTAGTCTTGTACCAGGCACCCTAAAAAAAAAAAAGTGAAAATAACAGAAACATGTTAGTCTACTAAACCAGTACATAAAGGGTTATTTAATGCATTTCTGCACATAAGAATTTCAATATTTATCATAATTCCACTGAGATTTATACTTAGCAGAAATTAGAAAAAGGAGCAGATTTAGCTATTTCTTTTTGAATTTCTTTGTAAATATTGCTTACAGTATAGAATGTTTGAACAAGTAAATATGTTTACTCTTAAGAAGTCAATACATTTTGCACTCTATGAATTAAATTATTATTATTATTATTATCCTAAGAACCAAATAATGTGTAATCACAATTCTTGCAACACCAAAAAAAAATCAGAGAATGGGGGAGTAGTAACAGTCTGTGATTAAAATGACCCCCCAAAGCAGGGGTAAAATGTTGCTTGGGAAGTACTCCCCTGACTACTTCTTCAATGTAGTAAGTGTAAGTACAACAGATTCAGTGTGGATGGCGTTTATTGATAAAATTTATTTTATAAGGTTACCCATAAGAGTTTTAGGTGAGTAGACTTAATGTTTGCACAGAAAGACTGTCATTCAATATAGTCCTTAAATCTCTATGGAAGTGGGACACAAGACAATTTATTGCAGATAAAATGTGTCTTTTTCTGATGCCTCTCAGACAGCTGGCAAAATACATGAGTATGCAAATTTAAGAGTTAAATTACTTTTAAATAAATGAACTATAATTAAAGATCAAATAGCACAATAAAGTACACCACACATAAATATCTAGGAAATACATATTTAGTTGTTTAATCAAGGATCCAGTACACACACTTAGGCATTTTACTGTAGCATTCTATATGAATTTTATAGTTAGGATAAAATCCTTTCAAATCCATCAATCTTAAAAGCTATGTCTTAAAATTAATTTCAGTATTCTGATTTTCAATCTGTGAGCATAAATCACGTTTTTGAATTCATGCATGTCCTATATCTTGTGTTACCATTTCCACTTTGATCACAAACTAAACTTCTGTGCTAATATCATAACCCAAGTGCATGCAAATTTGTATAATCTGGACATACTAACAATTCAATATTATCCTTATAATGTTATGTGAGAATGCTTAGGATCTGGATAGTCAGGCCATTTCAATTTGCTTAATGTTAATATCAAGATTACCTACATTGCATAATATCTTTAAAATAAAAATAAAATGTAATAAACCAAAATTTAACTAAATGTACTTACCCTGGCTTGAGCACCTTTTAATCTAAAGTCATAACGACCATACAGATTAGTAAATATTCTATCCTGGTCTTTTAGGGGTCCATAAGTTTTCTGAGAACAACATAATAAAATAATGTATTTAAACAAATATTCAGAAATTATTTATTTAAATAAAAAGTATCATATGATATTCTGCATGATTTTCTTTTTTTTTTTAATCTTTAACCATTTCGTTTTTTTAATAAAATTTAATAATCATATGTATGTATAAAAAAAATAAATAAGAAAAATAAAAAAGTAAAAAAACAGTAAAAACCTTTTCATTCTTTGCAGGTTCAGTTGCATTATGTCTAACCAATGTTGACAATACTGGCAATCCTTGACTCCGACCTGAATATTATATCAAGATCAAATACAGTTTGAAAAGCAATTAAAAAGAACATCAAGCTTCCAGACAATCAATAAACAAATTTTTAAATTTCCTAACTTACTAATTGTGCAGTCAAATTATTATTATAATAAATGATTTTATTAAAAGCAATGCAACACAGGTAATTTTAAAAAAATGCAGGCAGCAATTAACTTTTTTTATAAAGTTGAGAAATTCATAACAAAACATACGAAGATAGTTCCGGATTCCAGAGTCATGTGAGTGTGGTGTTTACATCGCACACTGTGCTTAGTTTCAGTTACTTTATAGTGGGAATCTGAACATTTTTAAGTCAATATTTAGTGGTTTCAATTTACTCATTAGCGCTAAACTATAATTTGTTAATAACAGAAGAATCTAGAGATACATTTTTTAATAGTTTCAACTACAACAAATAGTTAACCCTTTGATAGAAAGTACCGAAACGTTGGCCTATAATCTGCCATACTGAGATCAAGATTTCTTGATCTACAATGACTACACTTACAGATCTTAGCATTCGGGTAACTAGTCCTAGAAAAAAAAGTAACTTTCATCCCCCCCCTTCCTCTCAGCCCAAAAGTAAACATGCTTGAACTTGAGTAAATCCTAAAAGTTGGACAGCAGACCAGTGTGTATTGAATTGGTCAGATAGCTCTAGGCCTACTTTAGTGTGTAGTTGATATGTCGACTAGTTGTTATAAAAAATGAAAAGACTGCCATACTGTGTTTTTCCTTGTGCATAAAAGGCTTGAGTTGTTTAGCGAACAAATAACATCTGATAGGATAAATCTAGATCTACTCTTACAGTTACGCAGTCCAAATGTGTCTTACCCCACCCTTTTGTTGTTAAATTTAATTTCTTCTAAGTAATAAAACTAATATATTATATATATGGCGGAAAACAGATTTCCTATTGAAAATGCATTTTTGAAAGTCAATATTCATTATCTCTGAATCTAGGCCACCTGTGGTGTATTTTTTTGATCTGATATGTAGATCTATGTTTGTGTAAGCTTCGTAAGCAAAATTTTGTGGAAATTCGTTTTTATAAAGATTTTGTGTCGTTTTGAAGTTCACCAAGTGGGCTAATTGAGACAGACAGGTTTAACTTATGGTTTTATGTGATCCCCTTTGAAAAGGTAAGAAACATATTATTTTTATAGTTATATGAAAAAAATTGCCTCCTTACCATTAAAAAATGGTTGTTGTAAATGTTAAAGAAAAAAGAAATTGAACTGAACAGTTCGTTTGTCTTAGATTTAAAAAAAAAGTAGACTTGATGCAAATCCGCAAAATGTCTGTCTCAAAAGTATGCATGCCAAGATTGATTTATTTACACTTAAATATTACCAATTTTTATTAGGATACACATTATTTTATTTTAGAAATCATATTGTAATATTTTCGTACTTTAAAAAAATAAAAATAAAATAAAAATAATGTTTTAGCACATTTTTATAAACCAATCGAAAGTGGTGTCTCCAAAATTGAAGGGCTGACACTTTTTTAAAAACTTGTTTTTTCAATCATTCCCTCTGAATCCTCGAGAGAGAAGCATTGCTAAAAGCGATCTCAGTATGAACTATCTATAAAGACAATATTTTTTATAAGATTATCAACTTTTCAGGTAATTATTGTACTTTAATACTAGGTTGTCTCAAAACAACCGAATATTGAATGACCAGATATCAGCAACAACGCATGCGTGTGTGATGCTGCATGGAGAAAAATAGCTTAATTTTAACTTATATTTTATAATCTAGATATACATTATAGAATACCTAGATCTATAATCTATAATAATATAGATTAGACCTAGCCCAAGTCCATCCAAGTCCTAAGTTGAGAAATAGAGGCTAGGCTAGACCTAGTGTTAGATTTTAGATCTAGAAAAATGTCTACAGAGGTGTTGTTTCCTTTGTAAATTCTTTTTACTAACGCTAAGACAACCAAGATTGTGATAAAACAATGGATTGTGGATATAAAAGCTAGAACATCTAAATTAAGCCTATTATTAGGTCTAGATTAGAGTCTAGACCCAAAACACCTAGATCTAAAAATGATCAACAATTAACTAGATCTAGATCTATCTTGATAATATTTCATTTAATATTAGATCTTTTCTAATCTAAAATACATCTATACCCTTTATCTAGAATTGATATGAATAGTATTTAAAAAAATGAAGAGATAAGGGGAAAAAAAGTGACTTTTTATGGCAGAGTTGAGCAGAAGAGGGGGCTTATTTATAAGTTTTAAATATATTTTAAAGTTGTTTGTTTGTTTTTTCAAATGTCCTATAAATATACTTTACTTTGTGACACAGTTGTATGTTAATAATATTGTGAATTTGTGAAATTCATGGAATATTGGACATATCTTCTGTGAATGGTGGATTTTTCATTATGAGGGGTAAGTGTGTTTCATCTCATTTTGTTTATGTTAAATACTTGTCTGATGATAATGAATTTACTCTTTTTGGATTCCTCTGTAAAAAGTCTGTTCTTGGGCATTAAAATTGATACATAATATGTCAAAACTGATAATGGTTTTGTTTTTAGGATGATTTTATATATAATATAAAAAGTATATTTTGCATTTTTTTTTTACAGAGGGGGGTGGGGAGGCTCAATCAATATGCATAAATGTCTTAAAAAACTTGTTTATATATATTTTTTTCAAATGTTCTATAAATATACTTTACTTTGTGATACATTTTTCTATTAATAATATTGCGAATTTGTGAAATTAGTAGATTATTGGACATATCTTCTCTGAGTGATGGAATTTTCATTCTTAGGGGTAAGTGTGTTTGACCTCATTTTTTCAAGTTAAATAATTGTCTGTTGCTTATGATTTTATTTTTTTTTTTGGATTCCTCCTCTATTCTTGGGCAATAAATTGATATATAATATTAAATATATATGTCAATTATAGCCAATTTGAAATTGGTCAAAAAAATGGTCCTAAAAGTAGAATGTTGAGAGCTCAATCTGTTTTCCGACTTATCATTATATGATTATCATTGACATTATATATTATATGCATTATCATATTATCATTTATAAAATAAAATAAAAAAACGTATTCGTTCAGTCAACTTCAGTACTAGAGTCTAGTAGATCTGATCAATTTAGTGGACTTACAAAGCGAAACAGTTACATTTGGAGAAATTCGAGCCAAACCAGCCATTCTTTTAACGCAGGTCCTTTGCAACAGCAAGGACGATGCACTAAATTGATAAAAATATTAGATTCTAAAGGTTTATATAAACATCGACCTTTACATAAACATTAATCCATTGTCAAGGTAGACTAAGAACGATTGAAGTTGATGCATTTCCTTTTCTTTATTTGCCATTTGGCCATCAATAAATCTATCTCATTAAAAACCAGTTATAAGTCACAAAATTGCAAAAAAATGTTAATGAATTTTTGTCTGATGTATGTAATATTTAAATATTTTTTAATTTTTATTTATTTGTTTTTTCTTTATGGATTTAAAGTAAATCGATTCAAAATATGTGTGCTAAGTAAAGGTAAAATTGTAATTTGACTATGTTTGTTTGCAGATTCTGGCTATAAATACACATTTTTCTTTACTTCAGAACGTAGAGATTTAGACCTAGTTGTGAGGTAGAATAAACTTAATAAACAATACAGAACTTTATAGGTATAGTCTAGTTTATACAGTCCCCAAGTGTAAAGACACTCACAAAAAATTTCTATCTAGATCTAGTCTAGATCTAGGTGCTAAGAACAGATAGTGAGAACTAAGCATCACATTTCAAAGCATTGGCTATATTTACTTGATCTGTCATTGTGTTTCGTCTGATTAGTGTCAACTAAGTCGACTACCGATACCCGGATACCGTCACTCAGACGTCTACTTTAGACGGTCTCTAGTCTATTTTTGTATTAATTATTATGGTATTAGTTTACGTGACTAGATACGCTAAATCAGGTTTCTAGTATATTTTAAGAATATGCAGAAAAAAATGCAGATTACAAATATGTAATTTGTTTTGTTCTGAGATAAATAGTTTTTTTTAGTATATAGATTATAGTCATTTCCATGTAGCGAACACCCGTTATTTTCTGAAATTAACGAACAGCCCACAATCTTTGTTAAAATGAGCCTTTATTTTAATAACTAAGACGAAACCGGTCTATTGTTTTTATTTATACTCCATTTCTTTATAGTTCAGACACAGCT
>JADKLZ010084329.1:3407344-3418739 GCA_021533235.1 Biomphalaria straminea
GTATATATATATATATATATATATATATATATATATATCATATAATTATTTAATACTAATAAATTCCCCATTAAGTAGTAGGCCTATTTATTTCACTTATTTCGAAATAAAAAATATGTTCAAATTTTTTACCAGAAAGACAGACAGAGAGAGTTGATATAAGCTTTGTAAAAAAGGAACATAACAAACATTACAATGTTATAAATTAGAAAATCCATTCATTTTACTTCACAAATGTAAACCAATTCGCAATTTGAATCACAGACTTATTTGGAATGGCTCCCGTAACCTATGATATCTATATCACAAACAAATGTATAATATCATTCAAATCAACAATAAACAAGATCAATTATACAGTTATTACTTATATACAGGTCATATATAGGCTATATTTATTTTGGCAAAAGTTAACATTGTAAAATATTCAACGTATTTCACTGATAATGTAGGTCTACAAGAAACCTTCGTCAGCTTTGTGTCCGATAAGTTAAGCACTAACTCGTTCGCTGTTTCTTCTTAAGTAACCCCGATATTTGGGCCCATCCACGAAAAGTTATCTCCTTCACTGTGTTAGTTAGCTAGTTTAGTTTATTTTAGAATTGCGCACTTTTTGGTACCGACAATGAACGCACATGACGACACAGACTGTAGGGAAATTTGAAATCAGCTACTGCTAGATTCTCAGGGGGATTAGACACACTCTGTAAATAAAGTTATTGTTGAAGTTTATCTTGAAGTCAACTTAGTCATTTGAGTAGTCGTTCCTGTTGGTGCTTGTTCTTTATGTGATGATTCTTCTTTGAAACTCGCAAATTCAAAAATACACCTCACAAGGTACGCATGCATCTAGTATAATTAATCATTGTTAGATATACATCAGCTACAACTGATTCAACCAATACAACAATAGAAGAACCATTACAACTGCCAGGCTCAACTGGCATTACTGGCCGTTCCATTTGCTTCCTAACTGCTGATGTACCCCCTCCGTTGTCCCGTGGGACGTTCAGATTGTCGCTGCTCCTGGAGTGTCATTAAACTTTTTAAGCTGTTTCCTCCAGCTCCGATCATCTCTTTGTACTTAACAAATTTACAAATATTTGTTTCACTTAACTATGATATCCTTACATTCCCTGGTCAGCAGTTGACCATTAGAGTGTGAGACACCTAAAACTCTATACCGGTAGTTTAAACACATTTGGAGTTATTGTGTGGGATATAGTCACTAAAGTACATTATCACTGAAGCACTTCATTAACAATAAGTAAATCGGAGATAATCATACTGACGTTTTATCACAGTAATCTTTGTATACATTTCGATTATTTATTTGATTCAACAGTGCTTAAAGGTAAAAAGAAAATATCTTATCTTATAAAATACAGACGTTACTTCAAAAAGATGATTACGTACACTTCTGTATAATGAATACCGGGATCCTTGCTATTTATATATATTTTTTCTAATGTTATGAGACTCTCCATTAGACAAGTAGATTTGGTAAATAAAGTAAAACATTTATACAAAGCAAGATCGTTACAATAATCATAAAAGGAAGAAATAGTTTGTTATACAAATAAAAGAAATGTGTATGTCCCGCATTTCAGCTGCTGGTGTTCAACCGGAGATATATTCTTGTAAAGACGTTTCAGCGTATTCCGCGACACATATCACAACAACTCATCTTCTATTCAATACTCAAACATTTTCTTCGCGGCTACTTAAGTCTAAATCTTCAATTCGTAATACATCTCCAGGAAGTGACGTGGCTGTAATGGCGTTGATCTCTGAATTAATGAGCTCGTTTTGGCAACTATTGTTGACAGAAGTGGAGGCGTGTGGTTGATCCACGCAGTCATCTCCCTGTCTGAAAGATAGAGCAAGGCTTATCTGTTCGGTGCATGTATCAGAATATTTAGGAATAGAGTCCGCCCTTTGTGCGCTGCACGCCTGGATTTCTAGCCTTTTCCCAGACGAATCTTTAGAAGGATCAATTTCTTGCGTTGCACTTTGGGTTGGTCTGTCAATAGCTAAGCTAGATATTAGGCCAGATCTACGAAAAAGCTCCATGGGTGCTGAAGATGAATTGGTTTGGTTGGGAGGCAACAGCTCATCATTGCTGACCGGGTCGATTGTTTTGTGATCATTGGAGCTAAGGGTATTGTCATGGGCATTGAAAGAATTTTGCTTTTCGATGCTTGACATTTGAAGAACATCCACCACAACAGGGGCGCTACATGTTGCGCCTGATCTTAGCGCTGGAGCAAGCTGTTCATCAACATCTTGTGTGAGGGAAACGGGCGTCAGGGAATCCCCAGTCAAGACATTCCCCTGGGATATAGAATGGGTGGATAGGAATCGATCATTGCAGCTTTGCTCTCCCGTCAATGAGGTTCTAGTAGCCTCCAAGCTGCTGTTGTTTTCTCTTGTCACCAACAAAGAATTAGAGCCGCTCTGCAAATTTACTTCTGAGTAAGGCGGTGGTGGGGGGAAAACTTCATGGGTGCCCTGGCCTTCGTCCTTGAGATCAAAAGCTCGGTTGTAAAAAGCCTGCCCACTGGATTGAAGGTATAAAGGATTTACGCTGTTAACACTGTCTTCATAAGTAGGCGGCTTTACAGCCGAAGGATCTGAAGTAAAGTTCCCAACAGGGATCGTACTGTACCCGAAGCTCTCGTGCCCGTCCATCGTGAGGTGGGGCATCGCCTGAGGGTCAAACTCATAGTTGTTACTACCGCTGCCTCTCCTCCCCTGAGACACGTGGGTAGCTTCGCTGCAGCTTGTGATGCTGGCCTGCCTGCGACCGAAGCGAAATGACGAGCGTGGGCCATGGTGTAAGCTGGAGCTGTCCCCGCTGGAATCTGAAGTGGAGGATTCACTGTCAAGTCGTCCGGGGTATAGCTTGATAACCATGCACTGTGGAAATATTAAACACTGTTATTCCACCTGAAATTAAGGAGGCCTGATGTTAAATCTCACAGTTTCGGAATGGAGTGGTTTCGAGTTTTAATGGGATTTTGAACTACGGAATTCTTCAGATAATCTTGCACAGTCTTGAGGATAGCTCAGTAACCTGACACTATTCGGGGAAGTGGGTCGTTGTGCTGTTCATGGGACATCCTTTTTTTTTATTGTCGGTCAAAAAAATAGATTAGCGTTACATCTTCTACTCTATAAATGTCGATGTGAAAGAAAAATTACTTTTACAGGAAACTACGATGTAATCTTTCTTTTTTAATTTTTTTTTTTAACTTTTTATTTGAAAATTGGGAGATGATGAATAAGACAAATATATTGACCAGTGTTTCCTAGACTTTCTCCTTAACGAAACACTTCGCACATTTTGAGTATTCAGTGGAACACTTTGCTTATATTTTTAGTGAGATTAAGTCACATGGTGGTCTACTAGTTAATTATTCGAGTAGTTCATGGAACACCTATTCAGGCCTCGCGGAATAACTAAGATTCCATGGAACTCAGTTAGGAAAGCATTGATATAGAGAAATAAATTTTGCACACCTGCGAATCCCTGTAATTTGCTAAGCTCTTTATTTCTCTGTGTAATATTGAGTCTTAAGAATTAAATTGTGAAATATTCTTAGAGAACTTCATTTTTCATTTGTTTGATCAGACAGACTTTGACTTTAGAAACGAACTTTAAGCCACAAGTAAATATTTGTTGTCATTCGCGTCAGTGACATTTGGATTAGTTGTCATTCTTGTCAGTGACATTTGGATTGGTTGTCATTCTTGTCAGTGACATTTGGATTAGTTGTCATTCTTGTCAGTGACATTTGGATTAGTTGTCATTCGCGTCAGTGACATTTGGATTCGTAACTACGTGCTCTACCACTTGGGCCCGAGACAATTCGTTATAGCAGGACTCAACACAGACATGCGACAACGTTATCTGTGGTCAGTGGTGGCCAATAGCTCGTTGTCTAGTCGTACAGACCTGTGGCGTGGCAAAGAGCTATTGGCCTCCATTGCCCACAGGTTGTGACGTTGCAGGTCTGTGCTCAGACCTTTTATGACGATTGGTCTTGCTTTAGTTCACAAAGCAGGTCATATACTCATAGAACCAGCCACATCTACAAACTGAACACATGTCATAGAGTAGTTAAATTGATATTAAGAAACAATAGAATTATTGTACAAATGAAATGATAAAAATGCTGAAGTCCATATTTATAGTTTATAAAAATATATATATATATATATATTTAAATTATACTAAATTACCACTCCTTTTTTTTTCTTTACACTTACATGGAAGAACCCGGCAACCCTGTTTCTTAAAGACGCAGTTTCCGCTTCTTGCGGAGCTGATTCATTGGCTGCTCTTCTTCTTGTCGCTGGGCAGCCGCCTGCGTGTCTGGAGCCAGCTGTCGAGGGCATGGCAGTAGTGTCCACCCGATGTCGTCCAAAGAACAAGAAGACGGGCCCGTTGGACCTTCCATATTTATAACGTCGTATGGCCCCGCTACAAATGATCACGAAAGCTACAGCGCCGATAAATCCGCCGAAAGCTATCCGAAGCACTTGACTAGAATCTGGAGATAAAAACAAATGAATAATGTGTGGGTTTGTGTTTTTCACGGATAAATCAGTAGCCCAGTAACAATCGATTTGAGTAAAACTTGCTACATTATAGACAAATTAAAATTTAAGTAATATTGGTACTTCAATCTTTCGAGAATAAGCTATAGATTTACAAATAGATAAATAAGTTAGTAGATGTGTAGACGCACAGACAACAGACAGACAGAAATACATATAGATAAACAGACATACAGACAAACAGATAGATAGACAGACAGATA
Source organism: Biomphalaria straminea (assembly GCA_021533235.1). Classification (NCBI taxonomy): domain Eukaryota; kingdom Metazoa; phylum Mollusca; class Gastropoda; family Planorbidae; genus Biomphalaria; species Biomphalaria straminea. Next base: position 3,412,171 of record JADKLZ010084329.1, read on the forward strand.
GATAGATAGATAGATAGATAGATAGATAGATAGATAGATAGATGAGCAGTCTCTCACCATCATCGTTTACTTTATCCCTGATAGCCTTGTACTTGACACGAAATCGCCCAGAGGTCACAGTGCTCTCGTTAGAACGAAACACGACGAGAGTCTCGCGAGATGACGTCACAATGGAAGGGCTCCTCAGACCACAGAAGTCAGCCAGCACCAAATCTGTGAGATCAGGACCTGGCATTGGAGACATTAAAATAGATGCTTTAGATGTTTGTATTTCGTTTACATGTGCTTTTAAAAAAGGCCGCGTAATATCAGCTACCTCCCAATTAAATGCTAGGTAGCACTTTAACTACAACATTTGCTCATCTTCCTGCTAAACCTCTCATCGTTCTTTTGACTCACTCTTCAAGCAGAAAAAAACTAAATCTTCAAATACAAAAAAAAAACTTTATTAAATGCTCAGAAAGACACAAAGATAAAGGAGCATTGATTGTACAATATGCTAGGACAAATTTATGCAAATGTTCCTTCTTCCTTAGTGCTATTAGAGCATGGGATGGGTTGCCCGAATGTTATGGAGTATATGTATGTGTTTATATGGTGACCTCACGGAAGAGGTTAGCGATTGGTTATGAATGATGCAATATAGGTGGCGTTGTCGTCACTTGGTGTTAGCAGACGACTCCAGAACGTAAGACTGAAAAGATTGTGTTATTGTAGTCAATGGAGTGAGTTAGATTTTGTTAATAAATATCATCCCTGCATCTATTTTATTTACAACTTTATTTTGTCTATATTATAAATAAAGTTCAAATAAGTTTTTTTCACAAAAGGAAGTTTCTTAAGTTAATTGAATGTATACGTCTACAACTGTTTAGTTGTCTACCAGCAGTTTGGTGCTACAAGTCAACGACCGGTAACAACACTGAGTCAGCCAGGAAAACCAATGATTTGGCTGAATTCAAGTCATTGATTAACACGCATGACTAAATTGACCTAGAAACAAGCGTATGACTTAATCATCTTCTTTTATAAAGTAATGTATGTATTTCATAAGATAAAACTGAAACCCCATTCTTTCTCTCCCCCCCTTTTTTCCAACTGGATCAGACACGTGATAAGATCATAGCGTATTGAGAAAGCTAAAAGAATGACGTTGCGCTAAAGAAAACAAATGGTGAAAATATTTTTAATCGCACATATTTATTATTGCTTTCTAGATCTATTACAAATTTAATTACACGACTGATCCAAATTAATTGATACAACTACCCTTATTGGTCCCTTATTATAAGTTATTATACGTTTTTGTTTTGTTTTTTTTAATTTTATCTTGCTAGACCTTGTATTGGGACATCTTATAAGACAGATGATGTAAAGATCATCCGTTTCTGTGACCCACGGTTAACGAGGGTGTCATGTGGCCAGCACAACGACCAACAGCCTTTACTTTTCCCCAGCTAATGTCAGGTACCCATTAGAGTTGGGTGGACTCGGAGGCGCAAATATCCCAAAATTAAAAATCTCAGTCTTCACCAGGATTTGAACCCGGGATCTCTCTGTTCGGAAGCCAAGCGCTTAACCCCATGAGTCTTTTTTTTTTGTTTATATTTTCTAATCTATATTTAAGGTTTAAGCAAACAGATTTTAGTACATGCTTGGGATACCACTTTTTACCTTGAAATTCACGTGCGTTTAGAGCTATAGGCCTACTATTACATCCTGACTATGAGCTAAATATAGCGCTTTCCTTAATTTAAGCGAAACAAGACAGACTTTGTTTTTAATAAAAAAAAAAAACAACATTGACCTTATCTATACCCTGATGACGACTCTTGTGTCTGTCCATTCTGCTGATAGAGGAGTAATCGATTTGTCAGACGCTAGCTGCTGGCAAGTAAAATCAATTTTTGGGGCTAATCGATCGTTTGACTCAGATCGATGTATGTGTTGTTTGTTTTGTTTTTAAAGACACGACCTATCGTGACGCAAGCACGTCTGAATTAATGAAGGAGAAATAGAAATAGGGAGAAGCAAGGGAGGGGGATAATCTAGTGGGTTGGAGGGGGGGTAAAGAATAGACTGCCGATAGTCTTTGTATCTGGTAATGAGAAAGTGCTTGTTCCTATCCGCTGAGAGAAAAGATACTTAATGATATTCTAGAGTTGTTTGAAATATTTCGGATGCCCCTTCAGATTTGATTATTACATCCTAAACCAAGCATCCCACAGGGCAGTGGGGGAGGGGGGATGGCGCCGGACGGGATACAAAAAAATAGGAGTAAGGCCCGACCGCTAGAAGACATACTGCATGGTGAACTGCCTGATCTGGACAATTCATAGTAGTTGATTATATGAAAGTTGTATATGAACTCTTTAATTGTAACTGGAATATTGCTTTTTAAAAATTCTTTTTAGTGTACTAGTACAGGCATATAATTTCTTCTGGTATTTTTAATTATTATTTTTAATAGGTGCTAGCTATTAGCATTTTATGATGCAATAAACAATGAATTTCAACTTGTAAATTATTTATGTAATTATTCCTATGTCATTTTATGTCATTTCGGCTAGAGCTCAGTCTCATGCTTCATCTGGGCCCCTAACTGAGCCCAGACTAACCCCTAAGGGCGCGTCTGGGCCAATGTTCATCTCCCAAATGGGGTCCATGTGTTTAGCCATTTCAGGCCCTTGAATGTTCGACTTGTACAGCAAAAAAATCGGTCCCATTGAGGCTTTTTTTTTGCATTATGGGTAGAATATTCTAAGGTTCGGAATACTTTGGATACACCATGTCATGGTCCGGATATTGCCCGCAGTAGATTTTTTCATGTTCTGAGTAATTCAAAGATCAATCATTGATGGTTGAATTAAGATTTCTATGTTACCTACCATCGTATACAGTAATTCTTTCGCTGCAGGAGTTCAGAAAATCTCCATGGGTCAAGTTCACGTCTGAAAACTCCAAGTTGATGACGTAATCGTTCCGGTATGCTAAGATTTTCCATCGACACTGGGAGGGCTGAAAAAAACTTTGAGGAAACAAGAAAGGAATTTACTTTTAGAATAATCTAGATAGATCAGAGGCGTCACTAGGCAGGTGCGGGGGGTGCGGTCCGCACCGGGTGACACCCGATCGGGGGTGACACCCAAGTGTAAAAAGGCACTTTAAAAAATAAATTTTAAAATACCAACTTTAAAATGTCACAGACGCAAAATCATAAAGATTAGAAATTGTTGAATAAAATTATTCTAAATGGGAAAACATCAATAGCAAGATTTTCTTCTCTGATAAATAGTGGGCATGTCCACAGCGAGAATCTCTAGAGAAGACTGAAGGACATCTATCAGGCTTTCAAATTAGGAACATTTTGGGAGCAGGACTTTGGCTTCAAAAAATTAACAAGGACGTCATTGCTATGATTGACGTATAGATGGGAAAACAGAGGAACATCTTGTATTATAGATTACTTACTATCGCATTGTTTCTAGCAAAGAAAAAGTTGGTATATGGTGGCGAACTGTAGAAGACTTTTCATTGAATAATGAATTTTTTTTTCTTGGGATTGTGGAAATGTTATCCAAATATGAGTCAGTGCTGAAATAATAACTTATACGATCGCAAGTCAGCGATGAAAAAAATAGTTACTTTCCAAGCTTGTACCAAAAATATATATAAATGTTTTAGCAAACCACTATGTTTGTAAAAATGTTTTACATGTTTCGGAAATTCCTTCAGAGTTGAAGATAGTTATTTCCTAGTCCAAACCTCCCGCAGGACGACGGGGGATGGGAGCGGGCAGGGTTTGAACCCGGGACCATCGGTAAATCGATACGACAGTCCAGCGTGCAAACCGCTAGACCAGGCAGCCATCCAAACCACTTAAGGGATATACTTATCAGAGATGAGAGACATAAAAGCTGCAAGGTACTCTTGTATCTTGTATTATAGCACACCTAACATAGATCTCTGAAGTTGTAAGACAGTAACAGTCGCAATGGTAACGATGAAATGACAGAAATGTAGGATATTCCTCTTAATGTGGGCCAAATCTGGTGTATCAGTTCTGATACAGCAAAACGACTGAAAAGAGATGAGCTTAACGTATCGATATGATGAGCTCAGGGACATGGTAATGCAGCTACAATGTCAAGGATTCATGAAGAAGTGCAAGCAGTAATAAATGAAGAGCAGAAAAGAAACATGAATGGATGTGTACACCGTTTACTTAAGCTATGTGGTCCAAATTCTTAATCGGAAAATATTTTCTAATTATACTTTCTTGGTTCTCTAGAAAAAGGGTTTTCTTTCTTTGCCACTAATACTAATAGATAGGATAATATAATTAATGATAGCGTGTCTTATGAACAACTCCCTGGTGTGCTCATGGTGTTGCTGTTAGACCCATGAAAGAACGATTTAATGAAAGTGTGACAGTGAAAATCTTTGCCGTCTCTCTGAAAATACAAACACTAGAGGCGCAGCACAAATATGATTGCCAGCTGTCTGTGAATACACGCATAACTTTCATTGCTTGACTTTCTTATTGGCAGATGTACTCAAAAAAGTAAACTAAACTCAAAAGTACCTTTAAATTAAAGTGTTAATTATTTTCAAAGTGCTGGCTAAGCTAGAGCACTTAAACATTTACTCTACGAAATATGTGAAATGTTAGATCAAAATGTTATTAAGATAATTTTTCTCAAATCAAACTAGCATGTTAATGCAAAAGAAAAATACGTTTTAACAATATGAAAATATCAGGAAAGTATTCTTAAGATTTACTATTCAAATAGAGAGCAAGAAGTTAATACTGAGTGCATCAATCTCTTATATATTGGGCCTGACGGCAAGATATGTGAACAGAAATAGTAAAACTAGAATACTAGAATGCAGCAAAGTTTTGAAAGACGACAACGAATCTCTACCAGCCTTTGAATTAAACCTTTAACTGTTTCTTGCCAAATGCATGTTTACAAGGCGTCATGTGAAAAGAAGCTTTGCAAAACTAAATTTAACTAACAACGTTCTCTGATTAAAACATTAACTAACAACGTTCTCTCATTAAAACATCAACTAACAACATTCTCTCATTAAAACATCAACTAATAATGTTCTCTCATTAAAACATCAACTAATAACGTTCTCTCATTAAAACATCAACTAACAACCATCTCTTATTAAAACATTAACTAACAAGGTTCTCTCAATAAAACATCAACTAACAACGTTCTCTCATTAAAACATTAAATAATAACGTTCTCTCATTAAAACATTAACTAATAACGTTCTCTAATTAAAACATCAACTAACAACGTTCTCTCATTAAAAATCAACTAATAACGTTCTCTCATTACAACATCAACTAAAAACTTCTCTAAAACATTAATTAACAACTATTTTTTTAAATCAAATCAAGCAATTCTGTCCATTTAATATACTTTTCATTATGTTGCATTTTTCATTAGTTGTCCTCATGAAACTACCACTATATGTGATTATAATGTTCAAAAGTTTCCATTAAGAGCTGTTTAATGTTTACTTAGGAAAGCATGCTCAGTTGGTTTTTAATTTCTTTCTATTTAAAAAATCGTAGATGTTAATGTATGTAATGATTAACGATAATATGTAAGAGAAAAAAACATAATCGATACTCATTTAAACTTTGTGGAGCAGCAATCAACGAACTGTTTTATTGCGCAAAAAACAACAACTGAACAACGATAGTTTTTTATTTGAAGAATAAATGGAACGCTGGGGGGGGGGGTGACACCCTGATTTTACCGCACCGGGTGACACACACTCTGAGATAGATCCATGCTTTTCTATATAGATCCATGCTTTTCTATATAGATCCATGCTTTTCTATATATATATTATAAAGATCCATGTTTTTCTATATATATTATATAGATCCATGCTATTCTAAGAGATAAGTTTTCCGTGCATTTATTTTGAAATCGGTAATAGCATCTTCCCTATCTGCTATCAATCGTATCGTATTAATGAATTTAATTTAATTTTAATAATAATATAGAAAAGAAGTAATATAAAAAGGTGTGGTGTTATTCTTAACAATTCTTCTTTTTTTTTTTGGTGCATCTGATGACTTTTTTGTTACCATGCTCCTTGTAACTAATGAACGAAAGATTCCTTTAAAAAAAACATTTTTAACACGCCCATTCCACCCACTACGAAAAAAATCCTGGTTAGGCCCGAGTATAAATGCACCCCAAGTATAAATGCACCCCGAGTATAAATGCACCCCGAGTATAAATGCACCCCTAAATCCTAAGCTGGTGACACGGATACAGACTTAAAAAAAAACAACATTAAAATTAAAAAAAAAACACTAAAAGACAGTAGTCTACTTTAGAATACTAGTACTAGTTAGAGATGCCTATAGTGTAAGCCCTATTTAGCCATTGGTTTCGCTGGCTTATTCAGACAGTTTGGGAAGAACGAGGACTTATCTGAATTTATCGTAGCTTGTGGAATAAGATATTTTGTTTTTATCTTGTTTCTTCTCTCTCTCTCTCTCTCTCTCTCTCTCTCTCTCTCTCTCTCTCTCT
>JADKLZ010084329.1:3424996-3457593 GCA_021533235.1 Biomphalaria straminea
ATCAGAAATCTATTCATTCATTCAACAATCTATTCATTCAATCAGAATTCTATACATTCAATCAGAAACCTATTCATTCAATCAGAAATCAATTCATTCAATCAGAAATCTTTTCATTCAATCAGAAATCTATTCATTCAATCAGAAATCAATTCATTCAATCAGAAATCTTTTCATTCAATCAGAAATCTTTTCATTCAATCAGAAATCAATTCATTCAATCACAAAACCTATTCATTCAATCAGAAATATGTTCGTTTCCCAAAGAAATTCATTTCTCGTTAACTACACTCAGTTTCTTCATTCAGTCATTCACAACTTAATACATTCATAACTCACTAATTTCACTCTTCAACTAGTGATGTGTGTGTGTGAGAGACTCCATGCCGTGGGTGTGTTTTAGCTTCCAGGCCTGTTTCCAGATGGTAGATAATGACACAGTCGAATGAAACCTACAATTATACGAAACAAATATAAGAAAACACAAAATTACTCAAAACAAACAGTCGTATGTACATAATTAGAATATAGAGTCCTGAATTAATATATTATTGTCTTTGTTACTAAATGCCAGGAATCTTAGGACGGTTGAGGGGAAGGGGGTTTAGGCGAGCGAGGCATACCTCCATTGTTAAGTTCTGGAGTGTTTTCACTGCTTACTCTCTAAGGGGGCGACCCAATCTCCTCCCCATGGAGGAACCCATTCCATGTCAATAACCCGGAACCATTGAGAGTGAAATTCACTCGACCAGGCCGCCGTCTAGAAATTGAATTCTTGAGGTACAAACAAAACATGTCATCTGAACTTACCGGAAGTAAATGCCCAATGGTACAGAGATGTGAGAGAAGATTGCCCAGGCAGTTGGTCCGTAGAACTGAACCTGCACAATAGAAACAATCTGTTTAGTATAGGAACATACAATTGTAACTAGAGTTTACTACTAATAAATAACGCATTTAATATATAAACACCAAATTATAAATAGAGGTTACTACTAATAGATAACGCTCTATCTTTTTTTTTAAGCAGCTTTACACAAAATGCATTTTAATATTACAAGTGTTTACTTCACTCTAATGAAATCTAAAGACTTAAAAAGTAAACATTTAAAAATTTATAAGGTATTTCCGTAACTATTTATTACGTTCTAGAGTATATCTTGTTTATGATTATTTGTGATTATTTAATGATTTATGCTTATTTTGCACATTTTCAACCCCTATATATTCCATAATTTTGTAATATGGTGATTCCTATCAATGGCGGCCATATTTGAAAAACTAGTCTTTTGGTGTATCTGGTATACAGATATTGATTGGTGTTGATAAGTGAAATGTTTCGAAAAAATAACTCTAAATAACTGAAGGGGGGGGGTTCTAATATAATTGTCTAAAGGCAAGACTACATCTTCTACTGACCTGTATCACATTATGTTCCATTCTCTGAGTCTCAAATGTGTTCATCGCCCAGAGCGCAAAGTTTGAGATCAGTAAAAATATAACATATTGCCTCCCTGGTTTGGAGCGGACCTAATGGAGAAAGATTCATATACATTATCCTTGTATATTTGATAAACATGTTATTTCAAAACAATGGAAACATAGAATATTGGTTAAGCGAAACATATAGCTAGTTTATTACTTATAAGATGTACTTTCGTAAATGACTGTATCAAAGAGCTATATTCTACAATTTATTGTATAAAGTGATTCTATTTGCTATCGTTTGATGTTGTAAATTATTTCTGTCAGTATATATTATTTAGATTTATGGTATAAATTTGGTTCAAACTGAGTTGAAAGTTTTTCTAAAAGGAACCTGCATTAATTTCAAGTGAAGAACAAAAAAGTCTATTTTGAGACATCCTTATTGAAGATGACAAAGGGTTCTTTCATAATGTATTAAGGGCTCTTTGGTTATATGTGTGATGGTCTATTCCCCTTTTTTTTTTTTTTTTTTTTTTTACAAAAGGCTCTTTTAAAGAGACTCCGAGTGGCTCAAGTTAAAGCTTTAGCACATTGCTCATTTATACAAATGTATTAAATCATGTATACATGTAACAGTAAGTAGAGTTCCCCTTTCAGACCTTGTGGTATATAGGGCAGATGATCTAAAAGTCATCTGTTTTTGTGGCATGGTTAACGAGGGTGTCATGTGGCCAGCACAAAGAGCTGGTTGAACTCAGAGACGCCCAAAGATCCCGAAATTAAAAATTCCAGTCTTCACCAGGATTCGAACTCGGGACCCCCGGATCGGAACCTTTACCGCTCAGCCTTCATTTATTACATGCATATTGTCGAAAACAAAATTCTTCACACGATATACCTGAGAGCGATGTTTAGCCGAGGCTCGCAGTGCTGCCAATATGAAGGTGGCTTGGGAGCCTGCCTGCAGTAGCATCAGGATGTTGGTTATGACGGTGATTCCTCCTTGCAGTGTGTCGATGAAGAAACACCCAGATACAATACTAAATACTCCAAATAAACCCAGACCTGAAACAATGAGAAATCGATTGGCAGTTTTTTTTTCATCATATAAAGAGTAAAAAAAAAAGTGTTGTGTGTATATTTCAAAATAAAATAAAATTTAATACCAGTTGATTACATAGTTTGCAGATTGAAGTTTCCATTCCTTTTTGTTTGTTTTTTTATACACAAATATTTTAGCATAAATATGAGCTTTTGAATATAAATTTTAAAAAATTTAATTATGCTACAATAATTTTAATTCACCTAGTTTATCTGTTTAAGTATAACAAACAAATTCGGGGGGGGGGGCGGCGGGAATATTTTTTTCCATTCCCTAAAAAAAGGCCTAAACCATTTTTTTTTCGTGGCATAAACTTTTACTTCAAACTTGTGGAACAAAGAAAGGTATACATCAGTTTCAAATGAACTAAACGACTTTTGTACGGTCACTTTTACTCAATTTTCATATTTAAGAGACATTTGTTGTTGTACGTTCAGACTTCCAAAAATGTCAATGCCCATCTCTTTTAGCTCTCTTCCTAGATCGGATCTAGTTCTAGGTCTAGCTTTAAAGCCTGAGTGGCTCGAAGTTAGCGTGCTCTTTTTGCTTCATTGAAATACTGTTTGAACTAATTTTGTCGTGTGTCTTTGTTTACCTGATAATGAGATCAACATAAGAATCTCTTCCAGGCCCACCTCTTTAGTCGTAGAGTAGTGCAGGCTGCTCATGTGATGACCTGCTATGGCTGTGGCTATAAGGGCCAGTATATAGACTATATCTTCAGCAATGTGACCTGAAATACATTTGATACACATTGATACGTATTGATCAAGTAAAGCCACACATTTAGTACCAATGTTCATATGTAAAAGCTAAATCATTAACTCCTTATCATGGACGCCTTATCAAACTTACAGTTAAAAATTTTATACCGGTTTCTACAAACGGGACTCTTATTCACACAAGAACAATCGAATAAGCTCTAGACACGTTTTACCATGTTTCTGATTGGGTCTTTTGTATGGCCTTTAGATGTAGACGATTTTAGGACGACCATGCCCATTACAGACAAACTAATGCCAAATGTGCCTCTAAGGTTTCTCACATTTGGGTATCGGACACTTCCTCTTCTCGGCTTGGAAAGTCTTGGAAAGTCTTAGTGGTAGCAAAAAATAAAAACCTAGCGGGATATGGATCTCGAAAAAGGTTATTAGGTAATTTCCCACACTGGGAAAAGCCTGTTTAAAACGTTTTAATTTTTTGAAGTACCGGTATAAAAATGTAATAAATAAATTTGGTCTGGAGGTCTAGACAATCTTTATGCTGATTTTTCATTAAAGTGTGAAATAAAGAAATCAATAATTTTATTACACTTCGCTCACAGACTTCTAGGTCATAGGCGTATCACCAAACTAGAATCCATCTTTTAATGTTGTCACATTGAGAGTAAAATAATCGCTCTTACAAAAAGTCATCAGCTCCGAAATAAAAATTAAATAAAAAAAATAATTTTATATCATACTTGTAACTTTAAATCAAATGCATTCTTTTTACTTTAGACGCCAGGATATGCATTTCTGCAGTTCAAAATACAGGTAATAGGGTAACGGATTTGATTGACTTGAGGATATTTTTCTGGTAGGTGAGGGTTAAGTCTTTTAAAAAGTAAAGAAACACTGGCGTAACACCCAGCTCGCCAGCATCACTTACCTAAGACTGTTGCTGCGTCCACGTGTTCCTCTGAGCTGGACAACACGTAAACAGAAACCATACAGACCACGCAGAAGACGAACAGGAAGATCCCAAGAAAGAGACCCCGGCTGGACCCCGCGCAGTCCACGCTCATCATGTGGCTCGGTTCCTCGGCATCCTCGGTGCTCTCCCTGGACACGCCGTCGTCCGAAGTGGATTCCAGACTCTGTAGCCTTCTGGCACTTGTCCCTTCACCAACGTTGGACCAAATGACATACAAAACACCTGTTTTAAAACAAATAGACATCATCATAAATATGTGTTGGGATTGTTTCTTGTACAATTAAAAATCACAATATTTTAAAATTAGTAATTTATAAAATGCGTTTTTCGATCTCTAACTGTTACTTTTGTGTATTTGATTAATTAATTAGCAAGAAAGGAAAATCCACCAGTTTTCTATCTCGTGCTCGAAATTAGTGTAAACGGTCCTGAATACTTTAAAAAAAAAAACACGCATATGCATGCACATACAAACCATTTTAAACATGTTTTTTTGTGTGTTGATAAAAAGATCTATGGCGTACAACGGCAATCAAACACAAATGATTTGTTATATCAAACAATGATCAAATTGTAAGTCACTGTCGTAAATGCGATGTAGATGTGACATTGTGTGTTATGTATTATGGTGACATTGTGTGTTATGTATTATGGTGACATTGTGTGTTTTGTATTATGGTTATATGGCACATAGGCAGCATTTATTTCTTGTTGTATCCAAGCATTCTCCACTAAGTGGACAGCTAAAAATCTATTGGCTTTATTATTCAAATATTACACATTCTATTTCGAGATATTAACGTCAGAAATATGTAGTAAATATGTTTGTTTAAATTGTGTAACGAAATGTTACATTGAAAATCTCAATCAATTATATAGACCGTAGCCTTGACAAAACTTACAAGCACAGACCAAACTGTATTCAATCGTACACGGGTAAAGATAGAGTGAAGACTTCTCCACTATCTTCCCCATCATGGCATCCCAGTGGCAGTCCACCTCAGGGAGAGTTCCCAGATCCTCATCTAAAGCCGCTGGTGAAGAAGAAAATATGTATGATAAAAAAAATGACAATAATTTCTGAGCTAATTGGTAAAAAAAATGAGTTTAAAATCAAGGGCCACAACTCAATTTGAAAGGCAATTTTTTTTTTCCGAACAAAATACTAAATTGTCAGTATAAAATAAGGGACCAATAATCTATGCAGGAATATAGAAACAGGAGCTACTACTCACTGCAAAAGGTATATATTTTCTAGCAAACAGCGAAATTTTTAGTAGTTTAAAATCAGATTACTTTTTTCTCCAAAAGTATAAATCAGGATCCAATACTCAGTTTTATATACAAATCAGGGGCTACTACTCTCTGCAGGAGTATAAAAAAGGGGCCACTACATACTGCTGAAGGTAATATCTTTAACTATTTCAATAGTCTGCCAATCGGCAGCTTACCGTTATAGAGCTTATGTCGTGTGTCATTGACGGTTGACACGTTCATAGCTCCAGCTGACCGCTCAATCGCCTCGTGTTGCTCCCTCTGGTCAGACATGATGACGTGGACAGTCTCCACCACGATGGACCTCAGCCAGACACAGATGTTGGTAGCACTCATGTGGATCAGGCCGAACCTGGCCAAAGTCTTGTACTTATGGACACACATCTGTGACACAATAGGAAACAAATACACAATGATAGTACTGTAATAATAATAATAGTACTAATATTAATAAAAATAATTCCAAGCTTTATTACATGGGGACAACATCGACAAGGCTGCTTCCTTAACATGGCTCAAAGCAGGCCATCTCTACCCTGAAACAGAAGGCTTTGTTACAGCTAAACAGGACAGAGTAATCAGGACAAAAAATTACGAAAAGCATATCCTAAAACTCAATGTTGTCGACAAATGCCGAAAATGTGGAAATGTAGGTGAGTCGATTGAACACATTATGGCAGGATGTTCAGCCCTATCGGAATCTGCCTACCTAGGTCGTCATAACCAAGTTGCAAAAATAATACACCAGCACTTGGCTTTGACGAACAATTTGATCGGGAAGGATACTCCTCTTTATTACAAATACTCACCACAAGAGGTTCTCGAGTCTACTGATCACCTGCTGTACTGGGATAGGCCTATTCTGACCGACAAAACGGTAGATTTTAATCGCCCTGATCTGCTGCTTATAGATAAAAAGGAAAAAGCAGCTATCATTATTGACATTGCCGTACCACTATCTCATAATTTAAGAAACACTGAGTTAGAAAAACAACGAAAGTATGGGAACCTAGGCTTAGAGATTAAGCATTTATGGAAGTTTTCTAAAATAAAAGTATACCCAATTGTCATATCAACTGAAGGGATAATAACAACTGACCCCACAGATACCCTCAAGGCCCTTGGCATTCAATGGAACATTTTCGTTGCCAGTCAGAGGGCGGTACTGCTGCAGACCTGCCACATCACCAGAAAAATTCCTCGGTGAAAACTGATAAAGGGCATACGATGAATTTTGTCTCCCTTTAACGAAACTCGACCCTGGCTACGCCAGAGAAAGAATACTCGTTCTTTTCTAACTTATTAATAATAATAATCTTTATTATCCATAAGGATATTGCCTTACAATTTGTCCATTACACCAAACGAAACATTATAAGTAGTAAAACAAAATGTACAGCAGCTTGTATAGCATGCAAAGCAGTTCAAAGATTTGTGCATCTCGCAGAATATACCCCCCCCCCCTTTTTTTTGGGGGTGGGGGTGGGAGGAAGGATGGTCAGTGGGTTAAGAGGTACATTAACTGACCACTTTTCTGTTCGATAAAATCAAATTAATATTATAAGCTCCAATCAAGCACAATGTCCAAAGGGACACGAACTCTGGTACTAAAAAATTATTAGTTAAATTCTCTGTCGGCTAAGCGATTCGGGACATACAAAAAATAAAGTTCGCCAATCAGAGTTCACTGTTAGTAGGACATAAATATGTAAATCAGACTTCACTGCTAGCAGGACGTAAATATGTAAATTCGTCTGTTTCTATGGCTAAAAACTTAGTAAAAACTAACAATGGAGAAATATGATCAGAACAAAGACCAACCAAGTAGACTTTAACTAATGTCAGGTACCTATTAGAATTTGTTAATTTGAGGTTGTCCCAAAATAATGAATTTGTATTGATTAAAACGGAAAAGGACTCATTCAGTAGGTTTCAATCTATTAGAGCCCCCTGTCTATGCCTCTCTGGCTATTTGAGCCCCCTTTCTATGCCTCTCTGGCTATTTGAGCCCCCTGTCTATGCCTCTCTGGCTATTTGAGCCCCCTTTCTATGCCTCTCTGGCTATTGGAGCCTCATGTCTATGCCTCTCTGGCTAGTTGAGTCTCATGTCTATGCCTCTCTGGCTATTAGAGCCCCCTGTCCATGCCTTTCTCGCTATTAGAGCCCCCTGTACATGCCTCTCTGGCTATTAGAGCCCCCTGTCTATGCCTCTATGGCTATTAGAGCCCCCTGTCTATGCCTCTCTGGCTATTAGAGTCCCCTGTCTATGCCTCTATGGCTATTAGAGCCCCCTGTCTATGCCTCTCTGGCTATTTGAGCCCCCTGTCTATGCCTCTCTGGCAATTGGAGCCTCATGTCTTTGCCTTTCTGGCTATGAGAACCCCTTGTCCATGCCTCTCTGGCTATTGGAGACCCCTGTCTATGACTCTCTGGTTATTGGAGCCCACTGTGTATGCCTGTCTGGCTTTTGGAGCCCCCTGTTTCTGCCTCTCTGGCTATTAGAGCCACCTGTCTACGCTTCTCTTAAGACATTTAGAATTTACCTTGGAGTTCCTAAAGATGAAATACATCTGGACGAATGTGAAACACAAGTGAGCTATGGGCTTGATGGCCTCCACTATATCACTGCAAGGATGTCCCAGATGGTTGATTTCAAAGTAATGGCCGAATACAAGACCGCTGTGCAACATGCTGCCTATTCCAAATCCTGTTGAAATTATTGTCGAAAAATGTATTCAATTTGGTAATTTTATCATGGGGATACTTATGTTTAATTAAATGACTACTTATTAGCCGATTGAGTTACAGTCAGTTAATGCGCAAAACTACGATATTTATCTTTATTATCCGTTGCCTTTTTTTTTTATTTTACCATTCAATTTCCGATTTTTTTTAAATTTATTATTATTTGATGGCCCTACCAATGGAGTTTAGTATTCAAGGTGCAGCGATTGTTTCTTAAAACATTATTATATTATATACAACTCTTTTTATAGTTCTAAGAATGGTCCAAACAGGGTAAAAGGATAGAGAGGAATGGAAAAAAATACGGTCGACAAGTCTTGCTTGGTGCCCCAACGGTCCGACTAAGGGATAGGTAAAGGTAGAGAATGGTCTATGTGCATAATCATAATTTTTTAATTTTTAATTATTCATTGGTTTTAGCATTGCAAAGATCTATTAGTCCAGTAAATGCACTCACCAATGACGCCGACTCTGAGATAAAAACTGCCAGTATGGTGGGAGGTCTCCGAATTGAAACCAATTTTCCGTCGTCTGCTCCTGGTGGAGAGTGTGCTGCTGGTGAAACTGTTTCTGGAAGAGAGAGAACCTGTGGCAGAATGTTTCACTGGCGTGCTTGCCTCTTTCTCCAGTGATGATCTCTGAGAATATTAATGTCCAGAGAATTTAAAAAATTTAAAAACAAGATTTTTTTTTAATTTAAAAATATTATTATCCATTAAAAAGTGAAATTATTATGCCTTAGGGTTCGCTAAGCAAGCAAAAATGAATTGAATCAATTTACTTTTTTGTAATCATTAATTTGGTAGATTTACCTCCCTTAAATTGAAGTTTAGGCTAAATTTAGATATAAATGACGCATTAGATATTTCCCATTTACTTCCCCTTAATCCCAGTGTATGTTTATATTAATATGCATCACGTAGTAAATATCGCATAATCTGCTAAATTTTAAACAAGTATACCACAAGTTAACTATTGACTTCGTATGTTTTATCTATATCTCACAAATTCTTTCCAACAGTGCTGCTTCAGACTAAAAGACATTACCTGTGAGGTGGACGATGTTCTGCTCAACCTGAGTGATAGTCTGCTGGAGAAACGTTTGGGCCAAGACAGGAGGCTGAGTTTCTCTCGTCTGAGGAGGTAAGTATACACGTACACCAGGAAGATCATGCTGACAGCGTACAGGTACAGATAGAATATCTGGTAGAGAATACGAGTGTATCTTGTCAGAGAGAATCAAAACATGTCTGTTGGATATTCTTTGTTTAAATCAGGATTAAAAGTTTAAATAGCATCCAATGTATAGTTTCGCATTTTAATTTAAAATTTGTATCTTTGTGTTCTTCATTTAGCCAGATTGCTGTGTAAAAGTTCCCCTTTCACACCTAGTGGTCTACTATGGGGCAAATGATGTAAAGGTCTGATTCAGTGTCCCACGGCTAACGAGGGTGTCATGTGGACAGCACAACGACCAACCACCTTTATTTTTCCCCAAATAATGTCTGGTACCTATTAGAACTGGGTGAACTCAAAGATCCCGATACCGCTCAACCACCGCGCCTTCAGATTGCTGGGCAATTACTATTATTATCGTTATTATTATTATTAGTATTATGCGTTGTGGGACATTTAAAAAAAATTATAAACTACATTATAAACTAAATTATAATCAATTATAAACTTTTATTGCGAACAGAATTAAAGTATGTAAAAGAGCCCAAATAAAGTGTATATCTAACTAGAAGTATCTCGCATTAAGCACCAAACATTTTCCTTTTCCGGAAAACAAACCAAAAAAATTTACCTCAAAGAAATACGTCTTCTTGGGGTCAGCATACGTCTCAGCAATGGGCAGGACAAGGCCAAGTACCACAAGCACAATGCCATAGATACCACTAAGCATGATGACTAAACTATTTCTGCAATGAAACGAGAGAAACAGTTTTGTTTCCATTTTTAATGTTTTCTCCCAAATTTTGATTGTCATTAATAAGTATGTAATAAGCAAAAACAAAACAAAAACAGATCTGGAAACGATCTGAATTCAAATTCGTGGCTCACAAATACTTAGGCCAACATGTTAACCATTCTGCTAGTGAGGTACTTTGACTAGAGAAGGTTGTATAGTTATATATTGTTTGTTTCAATTTAGAGATGCGACCTATAGGGGGACTAAGTCAATATATGCCACCACACAAGTCAGTACAATTTCTTTCCCTTGTTCGATAATATTTTTTTCTATTAATCAAATACCTAATTTGTAATTTTGTTTGCCATTCTTGTGTTGTCAGGTAAAAGAAATAATTGTGCTAAATTTCAGTTTGATCCGAGATTGTCGGAGAAATAACGTGTACAAACTTTTTTACCAGACAGCTGAGTTTATATAGGCTTTGTAAAAATATAGGTCAATATTGCAGCTTTTGTGGGCGAAGCATAAATTTTATATTCACTAAGTATCCATTTCAAAATGTCAATTTAGTTTGGTAAAACGACCAGAAAGTATATAATAAGTTGTAGCTGAATTGGAAGATAGGGTCCAAGCTTTGAGAAGAAGAGGACAGCTTTAATACAACAGAACTAATCTAACCGTGCCGAGTGCCGTTTGTGCGTTGGCTTTTTAAATCAAAGATGGGCTTTCTCGACTTCATAGATCTAGTAAATAAGACTGTTTTTATCTTCGACCACGGAAGAGAGAGAGAGAGAGAGAGAACGAGAGAGAGAGAGAGAGAGAGAGAGAGAGAGAGAGAGAGAGAGAGATGGGTTTAGCTCAATTATGGCCATTAAAAAGAAGACTTCGAAAATATAATTTCTCAGTGAATTTAAAATGCGAAAAGAAATGAGAGATGGTCATTAGAAACAAATAAAAAGGTAGTGCTAACTCAGGTGCCATACCAACTAATGCTGCAAAGAGAAATCTAAGAATATTCAGTAAGTTAGAGATGACAAGCTAATCTTTTTTTAATTTTTCCTTAAGTGTACAATTCCGAATCTACTATTTTGAACTTACTTCAAGACTTCCGGTAGAAATCCCTGGGGTTCACCAGAGCCGTGTCTGCTTTTCTGTGATCCAAATACGTCATCTGATGCCATGGAAACACTTCCTGCAGATGGCGGTAGACCTGGATAGTTCATAAAAAGCAAAATTTTCAAAACATATTGGTAATTTTTTAAATTAAAATTAAAATGTCCCAAATCTTTGTTTCACATCTTTTTATATTTTAAAAATGTTCATACATGTTTAGAAACTTGTCATGATAACCTAAAATAAATGACTACAAAAAAATTGTTTTCGATATTTAAATGTCACATAAAAAAATTAATAGCAGCTTTTTCTCTACGGGGACCACTAAAAATGGCATACTAGAAATCACTAAAAAAATATGTTTCACAGTTCTGTTGAGTTCTAATTAACTTATATTGGTTAACTGTAACAGCTTCTCATTGCGTTATGGTGTAATTATCACGAGTATAACAAAAGGCTATTTACCATTTCTTTTGGCCCTGAGCTGTACTGCCCACTCGCTCCCAAACAAAGATGTCATTGTATCCTCATTATCTGTCGGGAGGAACGTGGGCTCGTTCTTGGCCGTCTGGCCCGATTCCGTCGTGGAGACGACATTGTTTGTCGGCGGCAGGCCCTGCTCTGCCCTGACCACCAGGAACCGATGTTTCTGCTCCTCATTTGCACCCTTCATCTGTTTCCCGCGCAAGTTCTTCAGCGCTCTGGAAAATTTGTTTCCTTCTGGCCCTGCTGTAGGGGACCAAGGTTTAGCTTTGGAGTCGGAATCTAGATCCGATTGTTCTGGGGATTTTGTGTCCCATCTAGAGAAACCCGAGATGTCCTTATCGCGTCTTCCAGAGATCTCCTGTGCAGCAGCGACTCGCTTGAAGAGGTCACGAAGAGAGGGCCGCGGGCCTGTCTCACTGTTGGCTCTAGGGACAGTGAAAGAGGTGGACGTTTCAATCAAATTCTCAGTCTCAGCCTGTGTGAATAAAGGAATATTATTTGTGATATAAGCATGTAGATGGGAGGCGCGGGTGGCTGAGTGGTAAAGCGCTTGGTTTCCGAACCGGGGGCCCTGGGTTCGAATCCTGGTGAAGACTTTTTTTTTTAAATTTCTGGAATTTTTAGCGCACACGAGTCCACCCAGCTCTAATGGGTACCTGACATCAGTTGGGGAAAAGTAAAGGCGGTTGGTCGTTGTGCTGGCCACATGACATCCTCGTTAACCGTGGGCCACAGAAACAGATGACCATTCCATCATCTGCCCTACAGATTGCAAGGTCCGAAAGGGGAACACTTACTCTAAGCATGTAGAGTTTGTTATTTGATTTATGATACTTACAGTTGGGTCTAGCTTATTGTTTAAGAACTTAAACCATAAAAGAAAAGTGTTTTGTTTAAGCTTTATGCAATAAAATGTTTTTTCGGGGAGCATAAGAATGGGAGGGAGTGATAATAGGATTCGTGGAGGTATGAGCAGAAAGAGTTTTTTTTTAATGTAGGAGGTGTGAATGAAGGAAGAAAGAGTAAATAAGTGAGTAAAGAGATGTGAGTAAAGAGATGTGAGTCAAGAGATGTGAGTAAAGATACGTGAGTAAAGAGATGGGAGTAAAAAGATGTGAGTTACAAGACCAAGCTTGAAAGTTTCATAAACTTTCATAAACAATTGATGTGTCTTTGTTGATATTAGTTTGAAAAGATAAAATTAGAGGACCCTAGTTTAAAGCATGCATCTCTAATTGAAGACTTATATAAATGACGTAAAAAATAGCAAAATAAAGGAAATGATAAGCCTTTTTTTAAAAAAGTTATATGATAAATGTTATGCACAATCTAGAATCAAAGTTATAAGCTCATCTGTTTGTATTTTTTTAGTTGGCAAATTTAACTCTTTCTCTCCTAATCGACGATACCATCGTTGATTTTGAACTCCATCAAATTAAATTAATGTTGAATTTGTTTGAACTCAACTTTGAATTATATAAAAAGAGCATGCATTTACCTTTAATTCTATACCAAATAAAAAATTTTCTGATAACAAACAACAAAACTATTTTAGCCCAATCATGACAGGGATGGTGAAATAGTAATGAGCAAAATGAAGAATTCCTTCAAAGCGTGGAAATTTAATTACGGAGAGAAAGAGTTAAAGGCTAACTGAAACTCTTCAGTAGTGAATCCTGGGATAAAGTTTAGAAAAATCGTCTTTCAGTTAGAGATTGGAATGCGCTGCCTTAAAAGTGAAGGAAACTCATTGTATTAACACAGCAAATCATTCTCTAGCATAAACATCCCGATATATTTATAGACACACGAAAAACGTAATAACCTTTTGAACCCTGTTCATTATAAAATGAATATAAAAACAAGTAAACAATGAATAAATAAATATATTATATACTGACTGGCAAACGCACTTTAGTTTATACATAAAAAGAGCAGATACATTTGAATACATCTTAAAGAAGAAAAAAAAACTGAACCTATTTGGGAGTCGTGTATAATCCACAAGGAATGGAATTTAGTATCTTCTTGTAACTTAAGTAACACAGTAAAGCTGAAATCACTAGTACCTTTACCTTGACTGTCTACCAATGGTCCTGTCTACTAGGCCCACTGTTTCACTAATGGACAGGGCTATTAAACAAAACAATATGTTCACCTGTGACTGAATTTCATTTCCCCCCACCTCAAGACCTAAAAAAAAATACTTCTATTTATTACAACATACGAAGGGAAGGCCCAAAAAACCTTCACCTTTGTACTAATTACTTAGCTAAAACACGACAAAAAATGGTGTCTAGTATTTTGAATTTCAAATTGATCTAAACCAAAGACGGGCAAAATGCTAATCTGAACTCAGTCCTTGGATTTAATGAATCGAATCGCCGCCACTATCCGCACAAATTAGAGCCCCAAAACTCAAGCGTGTCAGTATGGCAACAAAGTATGTAGATTTAGGGGCCCTACATCCAACACAACAACACGACAGGGAAGACCAGATCTAGAACACACTCATATATCACCTGGGAGAACTTAACACAAGTCATTGTGTGACCTGACTTTCACTTTTATATGCCGTTTGTTGACATTTTCACTCAATGGTTATAAAGAAAAGATCCTTATAAACTACAGGTGTATGCGTTTATGATTCCTTTTCAGAATGTTTAGCTTAAAGAGATATATAGTAAAAAAAACACATATACAGAGACAATGCATGACGCGTAGGACGTAATCATCTTCTTTTATGAAGTAACGTCTGTATTATATAAGATAAGATAAGAAAGATTAAAGACTAATGCTTTAGAATCCAGACGCTTGTGTATGTCTTACTCGTATCCTTCTCAGACCTTGCTATCTATATGGAAGAAGATGTAAGGGCCATCTGTTTCTGTGGACCACGGTTAACGAGGGTGTCATGTGGCCACCACAACCAGCTTTACTGGGTGGACTCAGAGGCGCCCTAAAGATTCAAAATGTAAAAATACTAGTCTACTTTTTTAAATTTATTATTATTATTATTATTTTGTATTTGAAATCTATGCTTTAGTTTGTTTCAGGGGCGTAGCTAGGAACTTAATTTTCCATCGTTTGGGGGGCCCGGGGGGGGGGCTTGACCTCTTTGGGGGCCTCTGCAGTTGCTTATAATCTAATTTTCAACGTAAAAAACTCATTTGGGGTCCCCGGGGGGGATTTTCAAATTCTCACCCCTCCTCCCCACCCCTAGCTACGCCACTGGTTCGTTTTGTTGTTGTTTTTAGTTGAAATACATAATGATTTGGCATTTTGAGGGAAAACTTCGATGACCAGACATTTGTCTGTTGTTTTGTTTGTTTGTTTGTTGTTTTTACACTTTACGAACACACCTTCTCAAACAATATTTTTCAAAGCAGCATTAAATTATTTTTTTTTCGTTGTAATACTTACTAATACAAAACATTTCTAAAATCTTATAATAACGATTCCCAATAATTCCCATCAAGTTGGAATCAAATAGCTGACATGAAGCTCTGTGCCTTGACAGTCACTCAGGCCAACCAGGTGAAGTCTTACAAGTTTACATTGTATACGAGAAGCACTTCTACACTGAGGTTTACTGCGGTCAAGTTCAACAACTGATAAGTGGTATAACGATCCATGGGTCTGTTTTTTTTTTTTTAGTTTTGTTTTTTTTTTGCGACCCACTTAAACTGCATATATAGGACGTTACGTAGCAGTTGTAAGTTTTCATTGATTTGAATCGTCTGATACGAAATTCTTGCTCCGCTGTAGGAATAAGTTTACTTATGATCAAAACAGGGCACCATTTTAGGGACACGAAAATTAAATATAAGAGAAAGAGGAAAGAAAAGGTTGTTAGAGAGTACAAGAATAGAGAGTATAGGGAAAGAGAGCGGGGGAGTCAAAAGAAAGAGTGAGACAAACTACGTCAATCAATAATGTCTTCTTCGTCCTTTCCAATAACTCCTCTACATCTATTATTTCTTAAATTTCCGACTTTTTATCTTTCCACATCCCTGTTTACTTATTTCCTCTTCCGAAATTTTAAGTTTCCTAAGCCAAATTGTTACAGACCAATCAGGCAAGCATGACGCTCAATGGTTCATCGCGACCCTGCTCAGAATATTGCTAGGTCTGACGCCACAACGTACGTAACAACAGGTCATGGCATGCGGCCAACAGGTATGTGAGCACGCGCTCTGGACTGTCGCTATGTGGACTCGATAATCGCGGGTTCGAACTCTGCCCACTGCCTCACCCCGTCGTCTTAATGGAAGCTTGGACTAGAACAGTGTTTCCCAAACTGTGTTCCGCTGAGCCCTGAATAGGTGCCCCACGAACTACTGGAATAATTAACTAGTAGGCCACAATAAGTAAAAAAAAAAAAGTAAAGTGTCCCCTTCAGACCTTGCGATCTATGGGGCAGATGATGTTAAGGTCATCTGTTTCTTTGGCCAACGGTTAACGAGCAGGGTGTTATGTGGCCAGCACAACGACCAACCGCCTTTACTTTCCCCAACTAAAGTTAGGTACCCATTAGAGTTGGGTGGACTCAGGGGCGCCCTAAAAATCCCGAAATTCAAAATCCCAGTCTTCATCGGGATTCGAACCCAGGACCTCAGGTTCGGAAGCCAAGCGCTTAACCATTCGACCACCGCGCCCCAGAATAAGTAAAGTGTTCCGCAAAATACTCAAAATGTGTTAATTGTTAAATATAAAGTTTGGGGACCACTGGGTCTAAGGTTTGGGGACCACTGGGTTTAAGGTTTGGGGACCACTGGGTCTAAGAAGTAGATTATCTTCAACGCTGAAGGCACATCCGAAACATTTTGAGAAACAGACACGCACCATAAATGTTTTACTCACGTCGGGATTCCCCTGGAAGTGTACAATACTGCTGAAACTGATGGACTTTTTTGTGTTCTCCCCTGAGCTCCCCTGGCGATGGACGAACGGGGAGGTGAGAGATGAGGAGACGGAGGGGGTGTACAGTCTCTTCTTCAGGTTGGAACGCTTGACGTCAGACCTGGGGAAAATGAACGAAAGAGTTATACTGCTCATCGTTAAGGAGGTATATATATATATATATATGTCAGGGGGTGAGGTATGGCGAGAATGATTGTTAAGTTGCTATTTTGGTATGATAGTTTTATGTCCCCTTGTTGTGAATGTAAATAGTGTTGCACGTGTTGTGAATGGTGATTTAGTCTTAGTTGAATGTGCGAGAGAATGTTTTAGTTAGTAAGGTTTTGCTCCCGGTCCAGGAAGGTTGGACGTGTACTTCCTGGACTGGTGTTTTAGTGTATTTCATTATTGGATATTAAAGTGTTGTTATAATTATTAATATAAGGAGTTTGAGTCAAAGTATTTTAAGTTGTTACTGTTCGTAATTGGAATTAAGTAAAGTAAATTATAAGTGAATAATCATACCCCTAGTGAGCCACAAGACATATAACCAAGAGAGATCCAAGACCAAGAGTCAAGAGTAAACATATATATATATACATATAAATTGAACTTCTGACAATATATAATACTACATGAGCATGTAATCATAAAAAAAACTGAACAAACAAAATAGAAAACAAGATTACAAAGAGAGTTTGTGTGATACACAAACTCAGAGGCGGCCCCCGTCGAAGTCGGATCCCTGTCAGATCCGCCTATTCGCAAGATGTTTCGGATGTTCCTTCTAAGTCCCTGGCTCAATTCCTGTATGCTCCCATCCTTAAACTATCGCAATATTTCTGAAAGAACAGTAAAGGTTAAATCATATTTTCAAAAGCCTTTAGTGTTTTTTTCTAACGTGACGGACAGACCAACCTACAGATAAAACGCACAAAAAATATGCTTGTTTCATTCTAATGGGGGCACTAAACAATTTGTTTTAAAAAAATCAGATTTTTTAAAAAATTTAAGAAATTAGTTTAGAATCAAGTCATTTCCGGGCTTTACGCTAGTACACGAAAGCCGCTGCTAAAAGTTCATTTTAAAAAATGTGCGTGATATCCGTGTATACAGAGCATTTCTTATAGTAACATTTCCTCCCTTACATTTACGTAATTGTTTTAGAATTGGTGTTTTGTTATTAAAAAATCGCTTGCATAATTAATTTTATAAATTAAACGGTTTGCTTTCAGAAAACTAAAAGTAGCCATTGCAACTTAACTTTTCAAGCCGCATTTAATGGTGAAAAAATATTTTTCGTATCTCTTCTAGTTTTGGCGCTCTGAGTCTGACAGACGGACAGACGGACAGACAGAAATTCATTTTAAAAAATTTGCGTGATATCTACATGCCAAGAGCATTTTTTCTAGTAACATTTCCTCCCTTAGATTTACGTAATTGCTTCACAATTGGTGTTTTATTATTAAAAAATCGCTTGCATAATAATTTTTATAAATTAAATGGTTTGCTTTTAGAAAACTAATAGTAGCAGTTGCACCTAAACTTTTCAAGCCGCATTTAATGGTGAAAAAATATTTTTCGTACCTCTTCTAGTTTTGGCGCCCTGAGTGTGACAGACGGACAGACGGACACTTTGCACAAACCTAATAGCGGCTTTTTCCCCTTACGGGGGCCGCTAAAAAATATTTTTTTTAGCAAAGCGTAAACAAGGGAAAAAACTTCGATTATTTCTATTTCTCTCATAATTGAAAGATTGACTTAATTAAACTATTAAAGTATAATACGTTTCTTAATAATTTTTTTACTTAATGCCGTTATAGACCAAATAAGTGGCTTAGCAAATGGCCTAAAATATTTTCATCTATTTTATTTCATTACTTAAACAAAGCAGACCAATTCATCTCATTACTTTATGTGTTGACTAAATGCCGAAGCGCTCAACTTCCGGTTGGAGGTAATAATGAATCACACCTGGAATTCAAATATTTTCACATTTTAAATAATTAAGGAGTTTAAAGCGCCCAAGACCAATCCTTTCTTGTGGATATCTGAAATTAGCTGGGGGAATAGTACAAGCCGAAGCTATTGTGCTGACCACACAAATTGCTCTTCAACTTGTAGTCGTAGGCTGAATACAAACATACAGCCAGCACCGGCTGTCCAACCTATGCAATAAAATACTTTTCATAAACCTACGTATGCTTACGTGCAATTTTTGAAGCAGCATCAAACTCTACACATTATAAGGACAGGTAAGAAGGGATGCCAATCACATGACATGAATAGTATGGGCTGGATCGTATGGTAATGCCGGGGTCGATTTTGAAACCCAGCCCTCCCTCGAAAGGGCATTGTTATGAAAATTATATGCTGTATCGGTTGTCGTTCTTATGTTTACATGTGCTTGTTGCTCGTCCGTAAGAATGTGTTCACGAAATGTGTGATATTTAGTCATTCAGTGTATTAAAGCCATACTAAGCAGACATAGTTTTCAACTCAGTATTTACTATGTTAGACAATTTTATTGGCTAATTACCTAACATATTTTTATTTGTTATCTATAAACTATTAAACTGGTAATGCTCACTTTAGAGGTAACGTCAAATTGTTGCGGTCAACGACAAATTCATGAGCTGGCGGCAGAGTGGACATCATCGCATTTGAGACATCCCCGCTCATATTTCCAGCAGCGCCCTGGTCAGCAGAATCTAATAACAGAACTCCAGCAACAGATGAAGGCCGAACAAGCTCCGTCAACTCCGGGGTCGACTCTGACCTGTAGATCAAGCCTGGCATCTCCGAGAGTCCAGACGCAGTGCAGGTCAACGCTTTGGCGCTGCCCTGAATGCCGCAGGCAATGTCCAGATTGTCGCAGCTGCTGCTGTTGGCGACAAGTCCGCCGCTGGACATCCTCATGGACGTGGTCGCGGAGGACTCAACCAGACCCGAGGGGATAGACACGTTGTGCAGCGGCGGGATGTGCGGAAAGGTCATGTCTTGCTGCCTCGTGGGGCTGAAGGTTGGGTTCATGAATACTTCTGGAATCATTGGCTCTGTGTCCGCCTGGAGCTGATCATGCAACAACATCCTGACTTGTTCTAGAGGCGTTCAGATCATCGCGGTCAACACAATTCCTAGAAGAGAAACAATGTATATTTCAAAAAACTATGAAAGAACATAGAAGATCTCTCCCTTTTTTTGGTTACATCACTAATAACATCACAGTTGGGTATTCATAACTAAACAACAACAGAATAATCTTTCAATTTGAGCAGCTAATGACCTGTGGTACCATTATGTGAACAAAGTAGGTTTGAATAAAGACTTTAGTGAAAATTTAAGTTTTCTTAAGCCAAATATTAATCTTTATGAAAAAAGATATTCAAGACTCCACTGATCTGCTGCATGTTAGAGTAAGATCATTGATTGATCAAGGTTTGTTACCATAGTTTTTATTTTTCTTGTTAAACTTTGCAACACCTCAAATTCAAAGAAATAAAAATCCGAGCCCTCTCCCCTGACTATGAACTATGGTTATTGCTTCATCAGTCGGGCACCACACAACCTTCTTATAATTAATATTAAAAAAAACAAGATTACAAAGAGAGTTCGTGTTTTCACACAAACTCAGATGCGTCACCAAAAAAGTTTTAAGCGAAAGTGTTGACGTCATTTTATTATTTGGCCGGTTGACAATGATTGTTAATATGATAGTAGGCCTTATTGCGTTATTATTATTCATAATTATTCAATGAACTGATTTTTATCAAGATATTTTTTTTCCTCAATACTGATTTATTGCCCACTTCTTAATGCTTGACCTATGACAAGGGGAGGGGGTGAATGGCCAACTTCTCTATCATGGTTGCTGGAAGAGTCCTTCCCTTTGGTCAAGTTTCTAAAGTTTTAATAGTAATACGCTAGTAATAACGCATTCTATTTAGTATTGTTTTAAAAAATGAGTGTATATGTTTCTGTGATACTATTAGACAAAGATAAATGATATCGATAACATAAGTAACCAGTATAACAAAGTGTAACTAGCATGTGAGTGTATATTTCTTATACAATACAGACGTTACTTCAAAAACGAAGATGATTACGTCCTACGCGTCATGCATTCAGTCATTTCTTTTAATGACTATAGTGATTTTTTATGCACAGATTGTATGGAATTTTCTCAAGGAAAATAACATAATTATAACTATCTTTTGCAAAACAAAACCATATAAATAAATGTAATAAAAATATTTTTTAAAAAGATCACCTCCCTTTTTAAATATAGAGTCCCATACCCGTTCATCCCACCACCCCCGGTAAATAGTTGTTGTTTTTTATAAGTTTTTTTTATGAACAAAAAAGTGAACTTTGAAAGCAGCAGGGGAGATAACTGTTTAAAATTGTTATAAGAATTCCCCATATTACATGTACATATAATGTGTACATATTGTGTATTAAGAACCTTACCAACCATATTTCAAAACCATGACATTGTTATTATAATAATGCTTAAACAAATAAGTGCACGCTATTGCAGAATTTAATCTTACTAGCACTATGCCTTTGTGGTATGACCATATCAAAGACTTTCACTGTTAGTCTTATCAAGTGACTTTCTCCGATAAAGATTAGGTCTATATATCATAGAGTAAATCTCTTTAGATCTGGAGTCTATAATTATATAAATACTATAGATGGTATCAAACAACTGAATCATTAACTCACGTTTATTACAGAAACAATCCTCAAGAGAAATAGCAGACACTGTATTATAAAGTTCAGTCTAAACGAGTTTACACAATGGACTGTAGATTAAACAGAGGCGCCGTCTTTGTGGAACAATATATCCGGGTCACGGCGGCTCCCAGAGTCCTGAAATGTGCTACGCCAATGGGGTTTCAGCACTCGTGCCTATGTACTTTATTTTAGTTTAGTACCCTGAACACTTTTCAGTTGACTTTAGACGTAGGCTGAAATAAACACACTACACGCTTGCTAATGTGCTTGTGTATGTGTGTGCGACAGAGGTATTTGTGTATGAGTCTTGGCATGTCTTTGGGGAAGGGGGGTACACGCGTTACATACCGGTATTCAGACAGACCCCAATATTGATAGTAGTTATCGTTGGACTCTAAAGTACTCTAAACTGTGAAAACGTTCAAAAGACTTAACTTATTAAGTTAATGAGCCTTGCGTTAACTCGGGTTGGGGAACACTGGCATTGCAAAATGAAACGGGCCCCCTAAACCTTTAATTCATGAACAGAAACTCCTGATTGTTCACTCTTGCCCATTTTATTTTATGTTTAGGGCTTGTGCTCCTATAACATGTGCAGTGTGATAATGCCGCCTCTGTTTTGTTTTATTATATAATAATAAATAATAATATTATAATAACGTGGTCAGCAAAAGTTATGAATGCTTAAGATTTCACAAAATACAAGTAAAAAACAAACTGGACACCCCGGGGGGATAGAACTTAGAAGACACAGTCAGCTTCGGAAACCAGACCAGTCCTCATAAACGAAGACTAACTGCTCAATATTTTGAAAGCCTTTCCCGGCATTTTATCAAACCAATGGACGTGAAAGCTATAACCATTGTTTTTGCAGTTTCAAAATATTGCTGTGCGGATACCTACTAAAGATAGTGTGTTTTTTAATATTAATGCCTACAGCAATAGAGGCAGACGAGCCCGTTAGAATTATGTTGCACCGTATATAATAGATAGTCAACGATTACGGCTCCCGAGCCTACCTATGCCACTCGCCCGGGGCCATCGTACTTCTAAGTCCGCCTCTGACTCCTTCTACGTTCAGTATGTATAATAATGGTCAGTTTGCCTTCTTAGGGCATTGACTGACATTGACTTCCCGCTTTAATATTTGCCAATCTGTCGCAATCTCAGCGGTCTCCTTTGTTGTACTACGCGTGCTTTCATGGGTCATTGAATTTAAACTTTAACCCCGTAGCGAGTGACGTAATTTAATAGTAACAGACACTTACAGCAGAGGTGTCGCTATGGTTGGTGTCACCTGATGCGGTTAGTTAATAGTGCTGCCACCCCCCCCCCCCCCATTGTTCCATTCAATCCTTACCGAAACAAGATGGACAAGGACAGTGAGACCAAAAGTTCTGGGCACAAGATTTCTTACAGACGTTTCAGTTAGAGACAAAACAAAATGGTGTGTGTGTGAGAGAGAGAGCTGGAGGAAGAAATGGGAAGAGGGCACTTAGAAATAGACATAGACTCCTCCTAATGAGAAGGTTACTTGAAAACATTAAGTAAAATATTCACATTTTGAGTGAAGGGAGAGCGATGTCTAATTACTGCTTTAGACGAGCTGTAAGCGTCTCATTACTACCATCAATCTTTGGACCTCGGTACTGAAGCTCTTGTTTTAACTCTTTAATCAAGAGTTGGCCTGATTGTTTTTCATAAGAGGGGAAGCCATTAATAACCTACCTCTCGTCCGTTGAGTCGCTTATGATCCCCCTCTGACACCAATATTATAACATTTACATGAAACGACTCAACGGCAAGGAAACAATGACAATACAAGTTGAATAAGTTTAATAAAATAGATCACAAAACAACCATCAAAACATTGTACTTCCTCTTTCATTTCTTCTATTCATTTAGTCCTGGAAATACCATAAGAGAGGAATCAGCCCCCCCCCCCTTTTATTAATCGAAAAGATCTAGGGGAAGCTTCGCCAGGCGCCTTCCTGCGTTCTAAGATTCATATTTTTTTCCCTTGCGTCTACATAGCGCTTTGTTTCTCGTAGTATGCAGAGATCATGTAACCAAAAAAAAACATTAAAATACAACAGGTATGAAGGTTCCGATATTGAATTATTTTCATACTATCAAACTGTACTATTCATTCAAATTATAAAAAGTATAAGTCTCCAGCTAAGCTAAGTCTAATAAAGAAGGAGTCAACATTGGTCAACACTGATATTCTAGGGATATTCGAGCTACATTTAGCTCACGTATGTTTGTAGTGTGCGTGATGGTCTTAAGATCTTTTTCAGTAAGAACTTACGCTGCAGAGCATTTATTTTTCTCACACATAACATAATGTAATGACTCTGACTTGCGCACCATCATTCAGGCTAGTGCACAGGTGCGCACTTCTAGTGAACGGACTAGAACAGAATGTTGACATGAGAGAATAACGTCTTCCGCCCACGTTGAGAGTCAAGATGGAGAAACAGTGCTAAATGAAGTTGTCGTTTTATGTATCTGTGATGTCATGTAAATAAACATTGCTGTCCTCGTTGAGTTGCCTTCACTTGAAGTTATTACATTGGTGTCAGAAGTGGGATTATAGGCAACTCAACGAGAGGAGGTAGGCTTTGATTACAATGACATATTTGAAGCTATTACATCAGCTCTCAGTTACACAGCTGAGACAAGAGCTTCGGGACCGAGATTTAAAACCCTTCGGTAGCAAGGAAAGGATTACGGCTCGTCTGCGTCAAGCATTGATTGAGGAAGATGAAGATCCGGAGACCTACCAGTTCGAAGTTGAACCTGGGATTGGGGATGTCATTGGCAGGATCCAGGAGTGTGGGGATGAATTTAAGGAACAATTTAAGGAACAATTGAACACGATAAGGATCATGATGAGGAACATGAGCAGGGACATAATGTTGAACGTAGATGAAAGTGTATTAGCAGTTGAAGGACAAACAGACCAAAGTGATCATATGGTGTCGCAACCGAAAGAAGGCATAAACTCTCTTGTGAAAGGGCAGCTGCCTGGTCAGGACTGTGGCTGCACAAACAGTGGTGTTGTAGGCGCTGGGGATTGGAGCGCTGTCTGTGACTGTGTTGTGGGCAAGTCTGACGGGAGTGACTTTCAAGGCGAGGAACGTGATAACGATTGCTGCGACGATCTCACTGGGATATACCGAATCGAAACGAAAGAGATGAATGAAGGAGCTGAAGTCTGTTATGTGCCTGAAACGTTTGTTCCTGATTTAACTGCAACGAGTACCTCAATGAGCCGGACAGACCAAGACAACGTTGGGTCTGCGTCCAAGTCTGTTTCTATGGACCTTAAAGACCTCTGCCTATCTGCCGGTGCTCATGAGAGAAATTCGAAGCTTGACAACTGCATCCAGAACTTGAACATGAACTGTACGTGCGGCGCATCACACGGGGAATGTGGATGCCAAGAAAACCATCAACACGGCATGTGTACTTCTGCCATCATCATCAACATTGGCATGGATGAGCTGTCTGAGCTGTCAAGAGGAAAACATCTTCCATTTGAACTTGAGGAGACCTATCTCCTGGATGTTAGACTTTTAGCTGTGGATGAATGCGGCATATCGGACTTTGTTTGCAACGTGGTTGCATGTAAACCTGCAGCTTCCATGAGAGGAGACTGTCGGAAGGGTCTGCTGAAACAGCGTGTCCGATCAACGGCTGTGCTGACGAAAACAGTGCTTGACACTATCTCTTTGTGTGTCAAACGGCCACTTCATCGTCTCAACAACAGCCTGGTCAACTGGAGAAAGAGAAAGCGGCACTGGAGGAGAACAATGCGGATGGCTTTGTGGGGAACACCCTACCTGCCGCCTGTGGCTCCCACTGATCGACCTCCACCTGAACTGTCGAACTTCAGCTGCAGTGTTTCTTTTCGAGACGAAAAGTGCTAAGACGGGGGCAATGTAATGACTCTGACTTGCGCACCATCATTCAGGCTAGTGCACAGGTGCGCACTTCTAGTGAACGGACTAGAACAGAATGTTGACATGAGAGAATAACGTCTTCCGCCCACGTTGAGAGTCAAGATGGAGAAACAGTGCTAAATGAAGTTGTCGTTTTATGTATCTGTGATGTCATGTAAATAAACATTGCTGTCCTCGTTGAGTTGCCTTCACTTGAAGTTATTACAATAACAACATAACGATATTGCACAGTTGTGAGAATTGCTGGCATAAGAAAGACATTTGAATACGTTCATATTAGGACGTTGATTAATTACTAAAACAAAAAATACAACTTTTAAATTTTTTACTTGAAAAATAATTTGAAAAACCTTGCCCTCTCCACATTTGTCATACCCCCCCCCCCCCCACAGTTTGAGAAACACTGTAGTATAACATGCACGTTTTTAATGGACTTGATCGTCAATTGATAATATTCGTGTTTAGCAAGAGGGCTTGTAGCAGGCCTGGTCTGTTAACGTATCTTACGTCGATAGTCGATAGTATGATAGTACGTCAGTCCAGAGAAATGTATCAGTTCTGCCATAAGAAGGTAGACTTAAGAATCGCGTCATTGAAGATGCATTGAAAAGTCTTATTTAAAACAACAACAATTGAATCGATCTTGTAGTTAATGGGGAAAAGGTCTAAAGGTTCGAGTTAGAATGATTTTTTTTAAAATTTCGGCAATAATGACTTTTGACTAGATTAATAATAAAATATTAAAGCATTGTAATGCAATTACAACCGACTTTTTGTCCTTAAACGAAAGACAACCTTTGCGTCCATTTTTCAACACTTAGCATTTTGGACATCTGTAGGCCTACCAAAAATAAAGTAAATTACAATATATAGATCAAAGTTTGTTTAAGTATCTAGCTAATTTTATATGTTTTTATACTTTGTTTTTCCCCAAAGTACAATTCTTTTCCACTTGGGTCACGTTGGTGTCACCCCTTTGGTATGTGTCACCCGGTGCGGACCGCACCACCCATACCTGCCTAGTGACGCCACTGGATACATGTCCTAACAGTCAAACGACCGTCATCCATTAGACACACTACTTTATCGTATCAAAACAAAATTGTGTCTTTACATACTACTACGACGCCGCTATTTTGCAGGGCCGGCTTTAGGTCACTACAACCTATGCGACCGCAGGTGGCCCCGCACTTTCATAGGACCCGCACTTATTCTAGGTGTAAATCATTAAATCAAACCATTTTATAACTTATAGATTTCCCACGGCCCCTTGATTTACCAAGAGCTTCGTGAAATCTAAAATTGTAAATTATACGAAAACCTCCTGGAAATCTCCGAGAATAAAATCTTTTGAAAACTCATAAAATCACTTAAATATATGACAAAAATTGTCATTTTGTGGTTTCATTTAATATGGGAAACGCAAATCCTACACACGATTAAAAAATACGGCATTACGGAAGACTCATAATTGTGGAATCTGGTGAAATAAGCTTCTCGCGCCTCAAACTAACAAAGAATTGCTTGAGGTCAACAATGCCCGTAATTGTGGAATCTGGTGTAAGAAGTGAGCTCTGCCCTCTCATTTTCATGGCCGACCTTAATGATTTGCCAGCTCACTGCAGGTCAAAGAAACTGATATATGCGGATGACATTGTCCTCTGGTCAACCGGGAAAAAAAACTAACCGAATTCAGTCGGCATTACAAGCAGACCTTCAAACCATCTCCTCATATTGCGCAAAATGGCAGATAAGAATTAATGTTGCCGAAACGACCTGGTCCCTGTTCAGCCTGGAAACTGACACTCTTAAGTCTTTGTTTGATCTCAGTGGGTTGTGACTCCAACGTGACAATACGCCAAAATATCTAGTTATGACCCTGGATAGAAAACTGGCAATTGTTAGGTAGTTAATTTAGTATTGCGCACATTTTCTAGATAGTTAGTTTAGTCTTTTAGAATTGCGCACTTTTTAGTACCGACATTGAACGCACATTTTATGACGACACAGACTGTAGGGTTAGAGGTTAAGTTTGACGTAATAGGATTTCAGTTACCGCTAGGCTCTCGGGGTGATAAGACGTGTTTATCTTTTGACTAGACTGTGGCCCATCTTGTAAATAAAGTTAGTATTGAATTTTCATTACGAAGTCACTTAGTCATTTCAAGTCGTTGTTCCTGTGAGTAATTGTTTTTCTTGTTTTTGTAATGGTCACTGTCGAGCTCGCATAAATAATACATCTTCACAAGAAACTCATGCATCTAGTATCCGGAAGCAACTTAGAAATATAGTAATCTACAAACACAACAAGAAGGAGAAGGATACATTACAGTGGCAACATTACAGTGGCGACCCCGTACGCTCTAAGGGTTTGCTACGTTAACGGATCCAGACGTCTTCGTTGAAGTTCATCGTTAGTGCAGTGGTGATCACGCCTGAACACCAGCTTTATGAATTGTTACTGCAGTCATCATCGGTACAGTAGTGCTCTTCATCGCTCTTAGTCTCAGTGAAAAAACTTTGGTTTGACGGTCGACGGGTCGTTATACTGAAACAGTGATACAACACCACAACGCCTGACTCCTGTTCATCAACATAGACAACGAATCAACACAACTGTGAAGCAGTTTGACGTACAGCTAGTGCACTCATTTATTGTTGCATCGCCTTATTTGCCTGACGCCTAGATCGTCGCTGATCACGTAGGTGTTGGTAACCTGGACATTAGTTAGCCGTTAGCGGACCTGCATACAGATGGGACAACAGAAACAGTCGTAGTCACAGAAGGTCAGAGAAAGACAGTTTGCCCGCTGTCTCGTTTGATATCAAGTTAACCATTATTCACCCCTTTTCGTCATCAAGAGAGTCTACGCACAGCCGCTTGCTCAGAAGATCCGGTATTACTTTTAACGGTCGCTGCAGTTAACCTTGTTGAAGGTCAGTAACATTTCGTCACTTTATCGAAGTTTCATCGTCTGTTTGAGAGTGAATCTCTCTTACACTAACTTTCCTGAACTGGAATTGTTGGTGATTGTTGTGGGAACAGCCTTACCCACTGTTAGCCGTTATCATCGTTGGAGATCGTCGAAGGTGACCTTACCCACCTATTCATCGTTTGACTTTGAGGGTGCTATTTGTCCTGTGATAGCACATTACAGACTACATTGAACATTTCGTTTTGAAGCAGTGGACCTTATCGTCGCAGAGAACTTTGTCGTCATTTTTGTCAGCCCAGGTCATTTGTCGTTTGGAAGGAGACACTTCGTCATCATCGCAACTTACTCGTTGGACTTTGGATTTCGTAACCTATACATTTCGTCACAGCAGAGAATCGTCGTCATCGCAACTCATTCGTGGACTGGAGTACTATAGCTTATAACTTACATTCGTTGGAGGAGTGAATCTGTGGCACACCTGTGGCATTACGTATCGAAAGAAACTGAACCGGAGAGCATCGACAGGACAAGAGAGCTGTGAAATTTGTCGTACTGTATTCGCATAACCGAGCATTGGACAGATATAGAAGATAAGTATAATTCATTTCTCTTTTATTAGATAGTATATGTTTAGGTTCTCCCCTTAGTTTAATAGTTTTTATCTAATTGGAACGCTAGCCTAATTTAATTTAGGTGCGGTCGGACTTAAAGATAGACGTGAATCAGATAAATTCTATAACTATACGTATAGGTTTAGGATTGTAACAATCGTCTTGTCCTTGTAAACATTATTATTTTTTCTTTTGTCTATCACTTGTATCATATCGTCTTTTGTGTGTATTGTGGAAAACTACGAAAATAAAGCTACTTAATTAACTAAAATAATTGAATCTAGATCTTATGCCAGTTTGTTCTAGGTCCCTTCATTTTAGAAGAAAGACTCATTTAGTATATGTTCATTTATTTTAAAATTTTATTATTTTTTGTTGTTCATAATTTATATTAGATATGTTGTTTTAACTTGTCACTATATCTCGGGTAAGTTATGTTTATATGAACTTGATTAGGTTGAATAAATCTAATCTGGGCGGATAAATTTTCATAATTTATCCATGAGAATACCTGGCTATCGTGGCCATTTTTGGTGTCTTTTTTAGACCTAAAAAAAGTTTTTGTGTTTTAAAACACATTAATTTGAGACAAATTTGTCACAAATTTGCTTGACATATTTAGCGGCAGAGAAAAGAAAGGATTTATATATAACTCAACCAGTAACGGTAATGATTGTTTAATTATTTAAGGGCATTGATTGATTGAATATATCGAATTGACTAATCATTGAACTAGAGTCTAGATCTAGTATCTACTCATCTGGATTTGAGCAGACGATAACTGGTAGTGACAGTAGACTGAGTAGAGTGGTGGTAATACTAAACCAGTTCTAATCTAGATAGTAAAATAAGTCAAATACACATAATTACAAACACTTGTAATATTAAGAAGTGAGTAGTGTAAAACTTAAAAGTTAAAAAGACATAAAACATTTAATAAAATGGCAACACCTTCTAATGATGATTTGAAGTAATTGAAGGAAATAAGAGAAAATGCCATTCAAGAAGGAAAGATGATGGAGTTAAAAACAAAAGAATTGGCTGCATATGTACAACAAATTGTGGACAAAGAAATAGAACGTAGAAAGCAAGAGAAAAAAGAAGAACTTGAAAGACAAAGGCAAAAAGAGGAGAAAGAAATTGAAAGACAAGACAGGATTAGAAGGGAAGAATTTGAAAGGCAGGAAAAAGAAAAAGAGGCGGATAGAAAGTTTAAAATTGACATGGAAAAAG
The DNA here is from genome assembly GCA_021533235.1 of Biomphalaria straminea. Lineage (NCBI taxonomy): Eukaryota > Metazoa > Mollusca > Gastropoda > Planorbidae > Biomphalaria > Biomphalaria straminea. The sequence continues at coordinate 3,455,143 of JADKLZ010084329.1, forward strand.
CAAAAGCTGAAACAGCAGCAGCACAGACAACTACAACGCAAGCAAATACTACTCAGCCTCAAGCAACCACAACGCAAGCAACTCAACAAAATAATACTAATCCTCAATTTTGACTTAAACGAAAATTACTAAGTTTTGAAGAAGGCAAAGATGACATAGGTGATTTTTTTTAAAACGGGCACGACATGGCCTATACTGTGCCGATGTGCCTAAAACTTAAACTAAAAAAAAAAAAAAAAAAAAAAAAAAAAAAAAAAAAAATTTTTAAAACGATTCGAAATCAAACTATCAACCTTTAATGTACCAGAAGATGAATGGTCTGAAATACTACTGGATTTTGTACATGGTCAAGCCTTAACCATATGCCAAAATCATGACCATAGGATAGAAGATAGTTATGAAAAACTTAAAAGAGAACTTCTTAATGCTTATGGACACAATGCAACTACATTTAGAAAAAAATATTTTGAGAATATTCCATCAACACAAATTGAACCACAAACTACTATAAATCAAGAAAAAGATTACTTTAATAAATGGTTAAAACTAGAAAAAGTAGGAAATTCATTTGAAGCTTTGAAAAACTTTATTTTGATTGATAATTTCTTAAATAAATGTGACCCACAATTACAATCTTTCATTAGGGAAAGAAACCCTAAATCAATTGATGAAATAACAGAAATCATGAGAACTTATAAAAATGCCTACCCAAATAACCCATTTTCAGTAAAAGATGGAAATAAAGTTGACTTAGTAGGTTACACTAATGATAGGTACTCTAAACAAAATGAAAATAGATTTGAAAATAGACATAGAGATAGTTCTAAATCTAGAGTTAATCATTATGATGAAATCACTTGTTTTAATTGTCAAAAGAGGGGACACATAGCTTCTCATTGCAAAAGACCTAATACATATTACAGATCAAATGATAGGGATTCATATGACAGAGATAGGAATCAAAACAGAAGAAGCAGTAGTAATAATAGAGACAGAAAACAAACAAACAGAGTTTACTATACAAATGATAACAATAATAGACATGACAGTGAAAACAGTGAAGTTGAGGAATTGAGTTATTGTAGAGTTAAAGAAGAGATTAACATGATAGAAGATAGGAAAAATAGTTTTTATTTAATCCCAGGTTTGGTGAATGGAAAGGTTTTGAATTTTATTAGAGATTCTGCTTGTACTACAGTAGCTATCAGATCTGATTTTGTAGATCCTTGGTGTTATTTAGGATACAAGAAAAGTGTCAGACTGAGTGATGGTACTATTAGGCAGTATGAAGCTTGTAGAGTTTTTATCAAGACTCCTTTCTTTACAGGTTATTGTAATGGAGTAGCCATACCCACTTTACCACAAGACATGTTGTTGGGAAATGTTAGGGGTATTCATTCATGTACCATGAGAGAAATTGAAAGTTGGGAAAACAAATATAGTTATTTGTTACACACAAATAGAGACTACAGAAATACCAGACAATACAATAGACATATCTCAGGTAGAAGAAACATGACTTGTTACAATTGCAACAAACAAGGACATTTAGCTAGAGACTGTTGGTTTTGGTCATACAATAACAATCAGAAGATTGCAAGTTCTCATTGTTATGGAAATGGTTGTAGCCTAAATCAAAACAGAAATAAATATGGTGACTATGAAGTAAACAAATATAGAAATCATGATTACCAAAATAATGACACAAGACATAAGGTGAATTAAATTAAATATTCTGAATATGTTACTGTATAATATTCAAGTTAAAACTATTTGAAAAGTCTATGAAGAGATGTTATGAGTATTTAAAGGTGTATATAAATACAGTTGAAGTTAAATCAATTTTATGAAAGTGACATTATGTGTATGATTAAAAGCTCAGACATATGGAACATGTTGACCTTAAATTGGTATATTAATTAAGCAATATAAAGTTTGAAGTGAAAACCATTAATAGCTATGTGAATATTACAAATGATCTATTGTCTAGAATGACATGGACATAACTAAATATTGTATAGATATACAATGACAAGAGTTTATTCTATGAGGAAAATTCCATAGAATAGTGTTATATTTTAAAGAGTGAAAACTCTATGAAAGTATTATTTTTGTACTATGTTAATAGTACTATATTGAGTCAAGAGGGAGAAGTTCAAATGTAAATAGTGTTGATCTGAGTTTCATTCATATTATTTGTACCATGATAAATTGTGTTCAATTCAACTGAAAGTGAGTATATATGTTTATTTTGTATCATTATTCATCATCCATCATTGACGGTTAGGACAAAAGGAAATTGGTGAGTGAAAGAGAAATGAATTATTGGGTATGGGATGAAAGGATATGATTATTGAAATTATTTACAGTTACTATTATGCATTGAATGTTTAATTTTTACAGTAAAACTTGTCCTGGAGTTGTCTCTATTTCGGTGTGTTGAACTGTGCC
>JADKLZ010084329.1:3465373-3480279 GCA_021533235.1 Biomphalaria straminea
ACATAGCCCACATCACATGACTCAATAGCCCTGAACAGGGCATCACACAGAGATTTAACATAGCCCACATCACATGACTCAATAGGGCATCACACAGAGATTTAACATAGCCCACATCACATGACTCAATAGGGCATCATACAGAGATTTTACATAACCCACATCACATGATTCATGGATATCACAAAAATACCTTACATTAGCTTACATTCCATCACTCATACGCGTCACATATAGTCTTCAACATGCTATAAAACTCATGACATAACACAGACAATTTGACATAGACAACATCCCATGATTCATGAGTTTCACATAGACCTACATGAAATGTAGAAATGTTTCCATTAGAAGAACTAGAAGAATCATCAAGCGAAACTGCTTAAAACAGATCGTCATTGGAGACTAGAGTATACATTCGCATCAATGCAGTACCAAATGCAAAATAAATTAACTTACTATATGCATTTCGAGCATAGCACCGTCTGTCATGGAAGTCAGAGAAATTTAAATAGGTGAAGACTTAAGCAGAACTGCAACAGGTTAGGATCAGGGCTGGATTTACGACATCACGTGACCGAGCAGACAATCATGGTCGCACACATAAAGGGTTCTCAACATTTCGCAAATAAATATTTTTTAAAGAAAATTTGCATATTAAATATAAGGAAAAAAAAGGAAATTTATATTAAATTATAATTATTGAATTTCTACCTACACTAATTCGACTTTTAAAAAATGATCTATTAAATATTATGAAGTGCAATCATATCAGAGCTTCAAGTATTATGTGGCATCCATAAAAATCCTGGCCAGGGCCTTCACTTACTGAAAAAATCTGGTTTAGACTCATACCCAAGTCTTCTTGCGTAGATCAAAGCTAATAGAGCGCGTTGACCATTTAATAATTGTATTTGTCTTGTCACAAAGCACACGTGCTACAAAGTCAGTCAGATACAATGCATAGCAACAATATACACATAATCAAGATAAATATAAATAAAAATTATTTATAATAAAATTGGTAATATAAATAATACATTATAACAATAATAATGAACAACAATATCGCAACTACCAAATCACGCGATTCACAAACAGTGCAATGGTTATCTAGCAACTTATTACAATCCAAGCCATCACCATAGCAACATACAATAGGAGAACAATGAGGTCAATAATTTAATAAAGTTGAATAAAAAAACAAGATTACAAAGAGAGTTTGTGTGATACACAAACTCAGAGGCGGCCCCCGTCGAAGTCGGATCCCTGTCAGATCCGCCTATTCGCAAGATGTTTCGGATGTTCCTTCTAAGTCCCTGGCTCAATTCCTGTATGCTCCCATCCTTAAACTATCGCAATATTTCTGAAAGAACAGTAAAGGTTAAATCATATTTTGAAAAGCCTTTAGTGTTTTTTTTTTAACCGTGACGGACAGACCAACCAACAGATAAAACGCACAAAAATATGCTTGTTTCATTCTAATGGGGGCACTAAACAATTTTTTTTAAAAAATCAGATTTTTTAAAAAATTTAAGAAATTAGTTTAGAATCAGGTCATTTCCGGGCTTTATGCTAGTACACGAAAGCCGCTGCTAAAAGTTCATTTTAAAAAATGTGCGTGATATCAATGTGTACAGAGCATTTCTTATAGTAACATTTCCTCCCTTACATTTACGTAATTGTTTTAGAATTGGTGTTTTGTTATTAAAAAATCGATTGCATAATTAATTTTATAAATTAAACGGTTTGCTTTTAGAAAACTAAAAGTAGCCATTGCAACTTAACTTTTCAAGCCGCATTTAATGGTGAAAAAATATTTTTCGTATCTCTTCTAGTTTTGGCGCTCAGAGTCTGACAGACGGACAGACGGACACTTTGCACAAACCTAATAGCGGCTTTTTCCCCTTACGGGGGCCGCTAAAAATACAATACGAAATTCTATAGCAGGACTTCATTTCTGAAGCAATTCAGCTAATTTTTTCAACATCGGACCTGGAATAATATTGTTTAATTATCTTAACTCTTTCTCTCCGTAATTATTTACCACATTCTGGTGGAATCAACGTTCGTATCGTCGGTTAGGAGAGAAAGAGTTAATCTTCTGTATAATTTAAAACGCTCACCCATCAGCAGATACGGAAAGGCATCATTATTTCATGAGTACAAAATTGGCAAATTCTAACTTCTTAATTAATCTTGTTGCTATGGCCGGGCTTTCGAATATGGTGTTTTGTTGCGTTTGTTACCTTTAAACTAAGAAAAACGTCTTTAAAATGGTAATGTATTTTAAAAAGGTGGACTGTCTCCTGCATGAGCTGTGTTTTCTAACACAACTTCTATAGAGTGCAGTGCATTAAGATCAATGTATATCATCATGTATGAAGAGCTAAAGAAATCAAACCGAGCCTTCAGTTTAAAACACTAACAACAACAATGCCACGTGTGTAGGAATAATTTATCAAACAAAACTATAAATAGATACGTTAATAACAAAAAAAAAACATGAACTGAATTGTTATAAAATAAAAAAAAAGGAACGGATCAAATTTTTTTAGAAAGTAATAAAATTAATGCTTATGCTTTATGGTGTGTGTATACATTACATTTCGTAAACTAAAAGTTTAAAGTCTTTGAGGCAGATGATGTGAAGGGGAACCAATCAGTATCGGCAATAGTTACCAATGGTGTTGTGTGGCCAGCACAATGACCAAACTTTTATTTTCATAGGTCAATGACGCTGCACATTCTCAGAAAATTTTTCCGAATGTTAAAAAGCCATACAGAGTCTGATCTCATATGTCATTGTAACACTTGAAGGAAGATCTTTACATGCAGCGTGACTAACATCAACAGGTGGAATAACTTGTTCGTGTATGCACTTAGAAATAACGCGGTTTGTGATTTTATTTTTCTTTATTATCTCCCCTTTTGAAACCATGTCAATTACTTGATGTCAATTCTGTCATTCAATGTCTAATCTCTAAACTGATCACAGTTGGGCTTGTAGGAATGTCTTTTGGTTCATACGGTGAGATTTAGACCTAAGAAATGCCATATTTGACTGGGGTCCATTTCGTCACACTTCCGCAGCTGTAGCTCGTAGACTGCTCCTTTGTGCACAGACAGACACACGTTGAGCCGGTTGTGACGCAAGACTCCAGTCTGATGAGAACACAAGAACTGTTAGTAAATGTCTATATTTAACAAAATCATTGTGCTAAGACTGACTAAAGAGAGCTAACATAGCCTTATTACGTCGGACTGTTGCTAAATTTCCATAGAAATAATACATCCTCTTCTGGTGCAAATACATTAGAACCAAATAAGTTTGATCCTTTTAGACTTTAGAGTGTCAAATGAATAATGTAATTTATTGGCCAAGGTTTCGTAAAACTACCAAATATGATTCTTATATAAGACCAGAGGAGAAAGTGAGATAAACTTAGATATTTAAATGCGCCAAAAAAGAAATCAAAGTATTATTATTATAGCTTTTATATAGCGCTACTTTCATGCTTATAGCATGCTCAGAGCGATTTGGTCCAATCTCATTTGCGGGCCAGTGGGGGGGGGGAAGGGGTATCTAGGAGCTGGTTTACCTTGCTGCCTTTTGGTGCTCAGTAAACACAACTCTGCCCGAGTCGGGTGTCGAACCTCGAGCCCCCTTCTAGGTAGCCAAGCCAAGCTTAAGCCGCACTTAGCCTCTCGACCACGCTTAATCAATTCAGATTAACTCCCTCATATATCTATGCCTTACATAGGAACCATGTTTATGTATTAAATTAGAAGGGATAATGTGTCCAGCACAAAGACTAAACGTCAGCTACTACTGCCTCAGCGTGGCGCTCCGGAGGAAACGTCCATATAGGGAAATGGATAGGCGAAATGTGGTAGCGAACATAGCCCTCGGCGGGCTTCCACAGATATGGTGGAGACACCGTACATTGCACGTGGTAGGGATGCAACTAAAGGCTCGCGAAACCGTTCAAAACCCCCACCGACTCGTTCCCTAACGGGGACCATACACGTGGTGATGGGCCCTCGCACGGGTTCGGTGGGACATTATAGGTATAAGATAGGCCCCCTCGCATCTCGGCCTTCGGCCTCGTACAGGGAGGAGGGAACCCGTGTTTGCCTCAAGAGTGTCGTGTGCAGCGACACACACGGTGTGACACATGAGTACTTCTGATAAGGCGGGACCTCTGACAGATTGGTTGATGAAGAGCCGGCTACTCATCCTGGCCACGTGTAAAATCCTTCCCTTGGTCAAAGGGACATAAAAGGGAGCCAGCTCTAAGCTCTCGTCCCGAAAGGACATCAGTAATCGGTAGGTAAAAAAAGTCAAATATAGATCAAATCTCCAGAGAAGTTCACTTATCTCTTTTTTTTTGTAAGATGAAACCAGTGGCGTAGCGTAGGAGGGGGGGGGAGGTTTTCAAAATCCCCCCGGACCCCACGTAGGGGGGGGGGGCCTAATGGGTGTTTGTGATTACATAAATTAATATATTTGATTGACAAATAGTGTCAACGGGTGTCTTTTTTTTTCAACATTTATGGATTATATTTATAACACATACTAAATCTAGAACTAGGTGTATCAGTACGTTGACTCTAAACCTGTCAGCTTTTCATTCTGCTGAGATAGATCCAACAATTGTCACCTTTTTTGTAACTGTACATGAATTGTTCAACTTTTTTTTCCAAATTAACCCCAGAGATCCTTCCTTTTGAAGTTATTATCACATTCTTCCTTTTAAAGTTCTTAAGACTGATATCTACTAGGAACTTTAACAATTCGACCACAACAAGTTTGCTAGACGTTGGTCTATAACTGTCTATTTCGTTTGTTCTAACAGTCTACTGCTCGTTGTCTTCATCGGTATCATGGTACCCGAAGATATCTTCATCGAAACTCTTGTTCAAAAAGCTTTGATTTCTTCTGTATGTTTTTCCATCGTTTGTTGTATTTTGTATTGTATGACAACTGCTTTCTGCTATGTTTGTCCTAGACGAACTCTCACTTTCTCTCCGACAAAATAACCTTTAGGTAGTCTTGCTTTTGCATCGTATTTCACTTTGCTTTTCATCTGTCGTTCGTTGAGTAATGTCTCTGCATTTTCTGTTACCGATGGTTTCAATAGTTTGAGATCAGTTGTTGTGATGCTTATCGGTGTGTTTCTATACTCGAGCATAGCAAGATATCAGCAGTTGTGATGCTTATCGGTGTATTTCTATACTCGAGCATAGCAAGATATATATCTTTCCCACAGTGAAATGTTATAGCACAAGACATAAACAATACATAAATTGAAACTCATTCATGCTTTCTGCAAAATGGTGAGAAACGTGCGAAGCTGATCACCCAATCCAACGAAAAAGCAAAAGAAGATAGTGAATACTATGGATTCCCTGTAATCACAACAACCAGAAGAAAGAAAAGACTTGATGGCAAGTTGAGTTCTAATGTAGGACTGTCAATAGAACTGCAATTCAAACGTGTTGCGACAGAAGTGCTGGACAGAGTTCATATGGGGATGAAGGACAGATTACAAAGAAAATGTATCAGAAAATAGAAAGAAAATGCATACCTTTGGGTTTCTTCTTGGACCAAGACACTTGTTGGATGATGACACTCTTATGACAAACTGTTATTTTTTACTGTTTGTATGATGAAATAAATGGCAAATCGCTTGTTCAATGATGTCAATGATGCATGAGCACTTTTCATCAACAAACCAGTAATACAATCACCAATAGGCTCAAACCTTGCAACATCCTCTGAATACCGTTAACTCAGGCTACTTCCATTGTGTCCTTCTAAACAAAAACTATCCCAGGAGCACAATGACGCAAGAAAGGCTTATCATGCCTTTAATGTCAGTGAAGTCACAAATACTAGAAAGTATCGATGTAGATGATGTTATAGACGTCTTTGCTGCACAGAATGCACCACGTGAAGCGATATGAATCGAGATTTGTCACTTGTGCATTATTTAGCTAATAAACAACGGTATTATTCATTAAAAGAGACTTAATGATTAATTTTTTTGGTTAAATTTACTGATATACTGAACCAATTTGATCTTGGGCTTATATATTTTTGCGTACATTATGTCATGTCATATATCGAAAGTCAAAATGCAAGGGGCCCCCAAAGAGGTCGGTCCCCCCCGGGCCCCCGAACCCCTAGCTACGCCCCTGGATGAAACCCTAATTTATGTATGAGAGTTATTACATAGCCACATGTTTGATATGAATCAACAGGAATGTGATAAAGTCTACGGTTAAGGTGGGCTTGGGCTTGCCTGTACACTTACCTTTGTAAGAGAAGTGCGTTAGGACATTTATAGTTGTTAATTAAGCCCCAGTGACTGGCTAGAACGTTTAGCTTTGTTAACCTCTAGTGACTGCGCTAGGACATATCATTTTGTTAATCTCCATGGATTGCATTAGGACAATTTCTTTAATATCCAGTGATTGTTATTTAACTTTCTTAAAATCCAGTTACTGCTATAAAATACTTACTTTTGTGTTGTAATAAAAAAAAAACTTAGTTTTGTAAAACTCCAATGACGAAAGTAAAATACTTACTTTGTAAACCTCCGTTGACTGCTAAAAATACTTTGTAAACTTCCAGTGATTGCAAAAAAAAAAATACTTACTTTTGTAAACCTCCAGTGACTGCGCCTGCCAAATCTGGACTGGCAAGACTCGACCTTGACATTAATATCCGGAACAGTTCTCAATTTACTTGTTGTTTGTGTCTTCCTTATGTGGTAAGAACTTTCTTCTTTACTGCTTCCTTTTGGCAAAAATATATTTGAACTAAATATGGTCGTCTGGTGCTCTTTGGAAGATTTAGATTGTGACGTCAAGGCAAGACTTTGTATGTCTGGAATCAGCCAATCAGGTTTTCCGTTTTCCTGATATTGAACATATTCTTTGCGGAACTGCAATATGGCTTCCTCGGCATGGTTTTCGTTATTGTCGTCTGACTTTTCGTCGTCCTGCAATGGCTGCAAGTCTTTGAAATAAGATTGTATTTTTCTGAAGCCATTCCTTCTATCCTGGCTGGCATCTAATTCTCCCGAAGTCTCTTTCTTTGGCTCTAGTTGAAGCTGGGCGTGTACGTGATTGGCTGCTTTCTCGGTGACACTGACGTCATCCAATGGAATGATGGGATTGGTCTTCCTGTTGACCTTGGCAACAAGACAGACGTTATCAATCGTTTTTATCTGCCCTGATTCCATGAGGTACCAAATTGTCGTTGGTCTCACATACCAGTCTACTAAAACAGCATTGGTACCTTAAATTTTAAAAAACAAAATTGTTACAACACACATTCCAAACCGTAGTTTTTAATCTAACTTTCAAAAAACTTATGCCCAACCTTTGTCAACCTGGAAATATTAATTTCCGACACATGCCTCATCGGCCACATTGCAGCCAAAAATGGGCGCCAGATCCTCTTTAGCTTCATTAAGTTATGCAATGTGAAGCAACCTCTTTGGCTTCATTAAGGTATGCAATGTGGACCAGAGCCTCTGAGGCTTCATTAAGGTATGCAATGTGAAACAGAACCTCTGAGGCTTCATTGAGGTATGCAATTTGAATCAGAGCCTCTGAGGCTTCATTAAGGTATGCAATTTGAATCAGAGCCTCTGAGGCTTCATTAAGGTATACAATGTGGACCAGAGCCTCTGAGGCTTCATTAAGGTATGCAATGTGGACCAGAGCTTCTGAGACTTCATTAAGGTATACAATGTGGACCAGAGCCTCTGAGGCTTCATTAAGGTATGCAATGTGAAACAGTACCTCTGAGGCTTCATTGAGGTATGCAATTTGAATCAGAGCCTCTGGGGCTTCATTGAGGTATGCAATGTGAAACAGTACCTCTGAGGCTTCATTGAGGTATGCAATTTGAATCAGAGCCTCTGAGGCTTCTTTAAGTAATGCATTGTGAAACAGCCTCTGAGACTTCATTAAGGTATGCATTGTGAAACAGCCTCTGAGACTTCATTAAGGTATGCAATGTAAAACAGAACTTCTGAGGCTTCAATAAGGAATGTAATGTGAACCATAGCCGCTGGGGCTTCATTATGGTATACAATTTGGTATGTAATTTGGGCAAAAGATTCAAAGGTCCCGATCGCCTATTTAATGAATTGAATATCGTGTGGTCAAGGCCGCCTCTGGTTCAGTTCATCCCAGATACTAGACTACTTAGCTGAGCCCTCAAACAAAATAATAGTAGAAGAAGATGGCATCTACAAAATGTAGTCTTTAATCATACTCCGAAATTTTAGTATTATAGAGCATCTATTTATGAGTTTATTATATTTTCACTTTTATTTTCACCTTACAAAGGTGAAAATACTAATCAAACGTAGATACCGGCATCTTCAGATGCTAAACATAGTTTACCTATTATAAGGTAATACTCTCTATAGAGAAGTCATAGGGTGTACACATTTCAAATATTGCAAAAAGGTTTAATGAATATATGCCTTTGGATGATAATGTTATGTTATTTCTTAAATTAAATTATTATCCAAATTTAGATTTTAAAAAATAGCGTTCGAAAACTGTCAAGGGAATTAGCTTTTGGTTAATTAATTTTTTAGGTCTTTTAAATTAAACGTCTCGCCTCCCTTCTTTCAAACTAATGAACAAATCATGTCATCATTTTTTTTTTAATTAAATTTTCCATCTCAGCCTTCCGGCATCTGATGATGAGCCTTGTAACAAGAACTTTCACACAAAACAGTCAAAAGAGAAGAATTGAAGATCTTCATTAATATAGGTCAATAGTTTCACAATATCGAGGGAATATTGAGCGTGACATTAGCATTGGGTGGGGAATACAATATTACTATTTTCTAATCACAAGGTTTAACGACCAAGCGGAGTCGGGGATATTAGAATAGTTTTTTTTGTTGTTGTTTTTTAATCTTCTTAATTATCTTATTGAAATCAAAGAATTAGTATACACAACACGCACATTTCTAAGTTCGAATGCACAACACAATAAGATTTCAAAAGTAATTTCACAGAAATAACTTTAAAGTGAACTTAACTGACGGGACTTCTTCTTGATCTCTTCTGTTATTTTTACCCTTTTGTAACCCAGACAAGAATTAGAAAGAAAAAAACTCTCTAGCAACAGAAGTCAAATTAAATTTTAATTTAAAACCCTCCTGGCATCTTAGTAAAATTTGAATCTTCTGGAATTCAATGTGCAGCCAAAATATTTTTTAGAATTTCCGCTACATTAGTTGTTGTTGTTGTTTTTTTTAAACAAATCTTATAAGAATCTATATTATTGTCTTCTACCATATAGAATTCTGAATTAGAGAAATCATTCTGAAGACACTCAAAATAAAAGAGAATAGTATTTATTAAAGCTGAATGGTATTGTCATTGTCAGTGAAACACCACTAAAACTGACCGTGTAACTGAACACTAACCACTAAAACTGACAACACTAACCACTAAAATTCACCACTATGATTGAAAACTAACCACTAAATTGACCATAATAAATGAACACTTAACTATTAAAAGGGACAACTCTAACTACTAAAAATGACCACAATAACTAGGCAATAAACACTATCACTGACCACTATAAGTGAACACTAACCACTAAAAATGACCACTATAACTGGGCAATACCACTTAAACTGGCCACTATAACTGAAACACTAACCACTAAAACTGGCCTCAATACCTGAACACTAACCATTAAAACGGACAACACTAACCACTAAACTGACCACTATGACTGAAAACTAACCACTAAAATGACCACTATAGCTGAATACTTAATTATTAAAACTGACCACTATATCTGGGCAATAACCACTAAAACTGACCATTATAACTGAGCACTAAACATACCAAATGCTAGAATGGACTTCTAAGACTGATTGCTAAAGTGACTGACCTTCTACAGCCATAATCAGTACTGTCTCGTTGACCATATGGGTCAGCTTTCCTCTCTTGGCGATGACCCCGTGCAGAATCAGTGCCGGCTCTACGTTTTGCAAGTACCAGCTAAAACTGTGACACTGGACGTTTCCAGAATGTGAAGGAAGATCATCTCTTGGCGCAGGCTCTATGGGCAATCTTGGAAGAGGGAAATATAATAAACAACAGTAGGGCTTTATCTTTTAACTAGTTGGCATGTATTGATGATATATATATACAATAAACAGTAACATGAAGCGATTTTCATTCAGATTTTAGCTGGTTCCCTTAGAGAAACCCCGTTATTGGTTTTGTGCTGTCTGTATGTCACTTCGTCTATATCGCTAAGATATTAATTAACAACTAGATGCGTTTTTTTTTTAAAGTATGATTTCCCCATTGCATGTATCGTGCTCCATGTAAGTGCAACAGCTGCATTTGGTCTTCTGAAAGCGAACCCATTAATTTTTGTAACGTAATATGCAAATTATTTTTACCCACACAGATACCAATTTCAAAACAAGTTTGAAAAGCTTTTATATGCTACAAATACTACGCTGTCCATAGTATGGAAAAGCTCCAAAAAATATCCAATCTGTATAGTAACACGTAACTCTTATTAGCAAAGTACCTTTGAATGCATCGAACGATGAGATCGTGGCAATGCAGCTACAATGTCATTGTCACAAAGTGCAAGCACAAGTTGTCGTTGGTCACGGAAGTACAATTTATTTTCTTTTTGAGATCATAGCCACCTATGAGGCAGACAATGTATTCTCCTCCATTACTATGGACAACATATAACGAAGGCATTGTGTGGCCCGTACAAAGACCAACCAATAAACACCTTCCTTAAGTACATATTATGGATCCCGGGCACATTTGCCTTATAAAATGAGTGTTAAAAGTATATTCCAAAAGATTATCCTTACATGCATACCTATGATGGGAAGAGTTATGCTGTTAGGACAATTGAAGTAATACTTGATCCCAAAAAGTATTTTTTAAAAGGGGGGGGGTAAAGGGACAGAATTTGATGAAGAGAAGATAACTCAAAAGTAATAGCAAATCGTATCGACGAACTACTTACGAAGGCAATCTCTCCATGAGAAATATCTTGTAATCCCCCATCCATTTCTCTGATATCAATATCCTGTCCTTAGAGTAGCTGGACTCTGCAATGTACATGCACACAATTAGTGTTACTAAATGTATACGTTTTTTTTTAATTGCTTTGCGCATCTTTCATGCATATAGCCTAGAGCCGCTGCCTGTTGTGCAATGTGTGCATGACTATAGATTTAAAAAAAACACACTCATATATAACATCGAAAAGAAGACTTATTTTCTTTTCTTTTTTCATTTACACACTTATATATTATGTTATAATTATGACTTTGTTTCTTTTCTTTTTCATTACATTCTTAGTAAAACTCATGCACCTCACTGTGGGCGCCTACATCGCTCCTCCAGGTCCCCAGCTTATACGGGGGCTCAAACGAACATTTTGTCATGTAGGTATTCGCCATCCGGAAATGTTTGAGAAACACTGCCATAATATATTTTATTTCAAGTGATTAAATAAGTGACTTGTACTTAGGGTTATTTATTTTATTATATCAATTCAAGAAAAATATTTAGCGTTGAGTAGCTTTATTTTGTCCTGGTGGTGTGTTGTATAAATTTGCAGGCAGTTCCGAATCCGCGTATGTCAAATGATTGTGGACACAATGCACATCTCTCCATAATACAATCGTGATAATCATTATCAAAGTTTACGAAACGTAGAACAAAAGTGCACCGCCAAAGCCTTTTGTGTTTCGAGTCTTTCCATGTTGTTGTTTTTTTTTTAGGAATAAATAAATAAAGACGACAGTACAGGTACAAAAGGAGTAAATGATTAGGGTTATATCAATTCTGAAAAGACAAGATTATAATGCAGAAAGAAAAAAAATGCTCTTGAAAAGAAAACAACAATAGATGCACCACGTTAAAGTATGCATGATTTTGAAAAGTAGCCTTAACAAGCCTTTATAGAAAGATTTATAACCAGCAATGTCTCGCTTTGAAAGAATCCACAAAAGGTTTACTCGACACACACACACACAAAGGGTTTACAGTAGTCTACACAAATAGTGGGAAGCGTGGTCGAGAAGCCAAGTGCGGCTTGAGCTTGGCTTGCTTGGCTACCTAGAAGGGGGCTCGAGGTTCGACACCCGACTCGGGCAGAGTTGTGTTTACTGAGCGCCCAAAGCAGCACAGGAAACCAACTCCTAGATACCCCCTCCCCCCACTGGTCCACAAATGAGATTGGACCAAAGCGCTCTGAGCATGCTATAAGCATGAAAGTAGCGCTATAATAAAAGCTATAATAATAATGATGCACAAAAACGGATGTTAATCAATGGGCGCTTTTGGTACAAGCTCAGTCGTAATACTTTTTTTTTCTAGACAAAAAGGGAGACGGCATTTTGTTTTACTTGCGCACGCTCAGAGCGTTATGGTCCATCTCTTTTGTGGACCAGTTTGGGGGAAGGGTGCTATCTGGGAGAAGGTTTCCACGCTGCCTTTAGGAGCTCAGCAAGCATAACTCTGCTCGAGTCGGGATTCAAACTGGAGCCCCCTTGTTAGGTAGCCAAGTCCTTGCCAAATGATTTCCGCTTCAAGGCCACAAGTATTTGGTAATTAAATATAGATTTGACGTCACACATTAGGGCGGAGCTTTGATGTATACGAAAAGCATGAATCGTGAAATAAAAGTGAATGACATGAACATGAATGATATGAAGGTGAATGACATGAAAGTACATGGCATACTAAGTGAATTAAATGAAAGTAAATGAATGACAAAGAAGTATATAAAATAAAAATGAATTACCAATAATTTCACTAATTAATTGACTAATTAGTTTTTTTTAATGGATTCATGTTTCGTAGGGGACAATAAATAATTGTTTCAAGTTTGAACTTGATCCGAGACTGGGTGTGGGAGATATTACGTGTACAAATATCTAAGGGGACAAAGGCCAACATATTTAGCCGAATCTGTAAATACTGAAGGATTAATTTCTTTTGATGTCATTAAACAGAATAGTTAGTTACCAGTAATTAATTGACTATTGTTATTATTTTTATTGATTCGTGTGGTGAGTACGCCAATGAATAATTGTGCAAATTTTCAACTTGATCCAAAAATGGGTGTGGGAGAAATAACGTGTACAGCCTTTTTACCTGACAGACAGACAGACAGAAAGACAGAGTGAGTTGGTATAAGCTGTGTAATAAAAAGAAATGTTACTAATTCTAATGTACTTTGTTTCAACTCTTTAAAAAAATAATGTATAATTATGAAGTCTGTTCATATCTGTAACCGATAGACTCACTAAATATTTATATTGCAAATTTAAAAAAAATATACAATAATTGGGCATAGTTTGAAACCTGGTAAAAATGGATTAATAATGGACATTTTTTTTGTCTTCAAGAAGTCGGGGAAAAGGGCAGAGACACAGCGGGACTTCAGCCGTGGGACTTCAGCCGTGGCATAGCCGTTGAGCCACTGCTTAGAAGAATTTGAAATACCACGCCCGAAATTATTTTGTTTCTAAAAGTCATTCTTGGATGAGATATTTTAATATGATTGTATGATGTCTTTCCACTTGACTGACCTAATTCATCCTCTGTCAAAGATCGAGGCTTGGATTTCAGGTAGCCAACTTGTGAACACAAGACCAACTCAATGGGGCCGCCACTGCACAGCCAGGTTCTTAAAGGTAAATAAAAAAGGTTATCTATTAAAATTGTCAAAATGTTGATTTGCGTTCTTATAAGCAATCTTACCACAGGAGAGCTACCTTGTGTAACGTTGTGATGAGATTATTTTTCAACGGCTGACTTCATAAAGGTTACACCCGATATTACGCATTCATAAGTGATACATAGACATACAAATAGTAAAGTCCTTCTTTCAGACCTTGTGCTCTATAGGTAGATGATGTAAAGATCATCGGTTTATGTGGCCTACCGTTAACTAGGGTGTCATGTGGCCAGCACAACGACCAACCGCCTTTATTTTTCCCTAACTAATGGTTTGACTCAGAGGCGCCAAAAGATCCCGAAATTAACAATTCCAGTTTTATTATGGCTTTTATGTGGCGCTACTTCATCAAGTTCATGCTTATAGCTTTGGTCCAATCTCATTTGTGGACCAGTGGGGGTATCTATGAGTTGGTTTTCCGTGCTGCCTTTAGGCGCTCTGTAAACACAACTCTTCCCGACTCCGGAGTCGGGTGTCGAACCTCGAGCCCCCTTCTAGGTAGCCAAGCCAAGTTCAAGCGAACTTAGCCTCTCGACCACGTATACAGAATTAAAAGAAAATGAAAATCATAATGACATTTCTAGGAAGTAAGAAATTGTGACCGAGTTGCTGAGCTGAAGCGTTTTAGCTTGTTCCCAGTTAAGATTCTGATTTTTTCTTTTCACTGCAGACCTACACTGACTATAGCCCATCTGTGATGAGTATATGAAATCTATTAAGTGCACTTATAAAGCTTAGTAACATTCTTATAATAATAATAAAACCACCTCCAGACTATTTCACCTCCCTCACCAGTTATTTAGACCAACGGTCTTGTTAATCATGTCTCATAGGTCTTGGCCTTAAAAAAACAACTCACCTGATGGACAGGTCCATGTGCGCTGCGTCCACGCCCTCCAGGTGCTCGTCATAGCCTCGGAGACTAAGGAAGGTTTTCCGGTGGACAGCGAAGATGCCGTCGGCCACCACTGGACAGGTGACCCTTTCATCCCAAGACGTTGGCATCTCCTAACAAATAGAGCACGAAATGGTAAGGAAAGACAGAAATGTGAATAAAAGACAGAAATGTAAATAAAAGACAGAAATGTGGACAGAAATGTGAATAAAAGACAGAAAT